>JAVYIG010003080.1:0-67500 GCA_035222895.1 Strongylocentrotus droebachiensis
TAAAGAATGCGACACTACATTGGCCACTGTGTACAAGAGATTTTGTTTTACCTGAAGGGTTTCCGGGTTTATTAGTTGTAGACATTGGAAGTGTTGTTGGCTGCCTAGTTCCCTCTGCATCAAAGAAAACAAAAGAAAACAATTGAAACTCTATCATTTTATTCATAACAATGTAAAGTGACAATAATAGTGGAATAATAGAATGGTATAAATGGCATGAGAATTAAAATCTTGTGCTGTATATTATTCAATTATATATTTATTTATTTATTTACATGTTCGTTTATCGATGAATTTGATTATTCATTCGATTATTAAACCATTCATCTATCAACTTATTGATTCATTTATTTTCATTAATTCATTTGTGGTAATCATATAGCTCCGTTTAGTCTCATTTGACAACGCCCCCTATCGTCAGAGTCCAGCAGCCTATAAACATGTTAGCCTATGGACTTTTACCCCAAAAAAATCGTTAATTTTTGTTTGTTTAAACGAAAAGCACATCCACCCCGACGTACGTTATCACTAGCTCTTTCATTGGAACCCTCATGTCCCATTGACTTTTGAAAGTTTACCCACCGTAATTTGGTCAAAATAGGTCGCCAGCTCGCCATTGCCTATATAACACATGTGCAACAAGTCGAACTTTGGACGCAATTTACCACTCGATTGTAAGGTTATAAGTCAAGCACAAGAAGGATAACAAGCATGAATTATCATAGATCAGTTCTGATTTATTCATTATGTCCATTTCAGCCAACCCCTCACCGTAATGTTTCCATTTAGTATAGGCAAGCATTTTGCCGAGGTAAGCAAAAACATGAATATTCATGAACACCATGGACTATTCGATTATTAACAGAGGGGTGCAATTGTGCACCACATCTAACTCCCCTACTTTCAGTCCAGTATTTCATTGTATTATGTAGTTTGGTAGGTATATTTTACTAACTGTTTAATTATCGGATATCAATGATAGTTTAAAGATATGGAAAAGGTTCTTGTATTTTATATTTAGCAAAGCAATCTCACATACAAAATCACTATCAAGTGTCGTCTGATCCGCCGATTGCCGTCTGCTATATACGCGAACTAGCTACGTTTGTGCTGGCGAAAATGAGACAACCGGAGCAATATGTTTTTGATCCACTTTGGTGCCTAAGATTCTGATTATCATTACAGCATTGTTCTTTACATTTCATCATTTCGATTCCAATCATTCGTCCTTAATGTTCATTTTGACACATTTCTGTTAAACGACAATTGCTATAAGATATAATTAAGAATTTCTATTTCATAATCCAGTTGAGGGAAACAGTTTGAAATGCAATATTACATTTTTTAAATGGTAATATGATATCATTTTTGAGAAATTAAACATGTTATTGATATTTACTCCTTGACTTTCCAATTAACATTTTAGTCGGAACACTGTGGTATATTGGTTTAAAAAACCTCTTAGCTCTCATACGAGAGGTCCGGGTTCGATACTCCCTCGCAGCTTACATCCTTGGACAAGATTTTTTGTCCACTTTAGTTGTCCCACTCCACACAGGTTGTAAATGGGTACCTATAGCCAGTGGCGGATCCAGGGGGGGGGGGGGCCGAGGGGGCCCGCCCCCCCCCCCCCTGGAAAAAACGTGATTTTTACCTTTTTTAGGGATGGCCCCCCCCCCCCCCCAGGCGCTCAAGGGGAGGGGGGGGTGCAAATTTTCGAGGGCAAAAAAAAAAGGGTGCTCACTACCCCCCCCCCCCCCCCCCCCCCCCCCCCACTGAGCGAATTTTCGGCCGACGCGATTTTCAAATTTTCGGGAGCAAAAAAAAAAAAAAAAATGGGCCCCCTCCCCTAAGAAATCCTGGATCCGCGCCTGCCTATAGCAATGCTGGGGTAATGATGTGACTGCAATGGGTGAATAAGACCAAATTTGTTTTCCTAACATTATTAACCTGGTTCTCTTTTGGGCTTATCCTCATCGACTGAAATAATTAAATATCACAGATGAAGACCTGGCCCTGGCCCTGGCCCTTGTTAATGAGACGGCCATCGCAGCCATCGGGCAATGAAAGAACTAAATTTGATTACAGTTAATTAAAGAACTTTACATTAACTATCTTGATCTATAAGGAGACACGAACGAACGATTAAACACTAGGTTGTGTAACTTACCGGTCTTGGGTTGCGAGGGTGTTACAGGAACTGAAATAGATTTTAAAGACACATTTTAGTTCCATGTACTTTACAAAATGTGCACAGTCAAACATGGCATAGTGTCAAAATAAATGTTATTATTATCATCATCATCATTATTATCATTATTTGTTATTATTAATATTATTATCATTATTATTATTTTATCATTATTATTGTTCTTATCATCATCATCACATCATCATAATCATAATCATTATTATCATTATTATTATTATTATTATCGTTATCATCATCATCATTATCACCACCACCTCCCATCACCATCAGTTTTATTATCACTTCTACGATTGTTAACATCATTCGTAGTAATACATTAATAATATTAATACCCACGTTTCGCTTTCTTGCACCCATATTTCAAAAGGACATCGCACTGCGACGTCGCCCAATGTCCTACGATGTCGCTTTGCATGACGACACAATCAGTGAACTGGCCATCGTGTGGTTCTCCCGTACCCCAATTTACATAATTCACTGGTTCACCATCCAAGTACTCGAAACCTCCTGTGTAATAAAAAATATATATATATACTAAGGCATCACAATCATGCTGGGATTGCACTTGTGTCCTTAAGCAAAGCATTTCATCTACATTGCTTCTCTCCACCCAGGGGGCGTTTCACAAAACTTGTCATCAGTGACAAATGACAGTTTTTTGTTATAAGCTACTGAAATCCTTGATTCTGATTGGTTATCAGCAGATTTGTCACTGATTTTTGTCATTTGTCATTGAAGAATGGCTTTGCGAAACGCCCCCTGGTGTTAAGTGGGTATCCGGGAGGATGCAAAAGTCATTGTAGTTTACTCAGGATTGTTAGCGCCTGTAAAATTGACGCCTTGAGTGAAGAATGTGCATTATTATGTGCGGTAGGGCCTAAAATGCCTGAATCTGATAACCGGGGTAAAGTAAAGCATTCAGAGACACTGTAGTTGTATTAAGCGCTATACTGTATAAACCCAGAATATTTATATTATACATAAAGTGGATGATAAAGTAGCTTATAAAGTGGGGGAAGTAATTGTTTTCAGCATCAATAGAACTGTGGTCAAGTGGCCATTAGTCAGGCGCGTACGCAGGGAGGGGGGTTGGGGGTTGAACCCCCCCCCCCCCTTTGGTTTTTTTTTTTTATAATTTAATTTTTTTTTTAAATAAATTAATAAAAAAAAAAAAGTTATACCAATGGCTGGCCTAAAAAAGTTGACCTTACCCCCCCCCCCCCCCCCAACGGAGCAAAATGTCAAATTTTCAAATTTCGAGACCAAAAAAAAAAAAAAGTGTGTCCTCTTACCCCCCCCCCCCCCCCCCCCCCCCCCCCCCCCCCGCTTATTCAGCGGCTGGCTGAGTCGTTGCGAAATTTTCGGCCCGATTTAAAAATGTTAAACCCCCCCCCCCCTTGAAAAAATCCTGCGTACGCGCCTGCCATTAGTATTATGTAAATGGTGTAAAGTGCACAATAAAATCGCTTGAAAATGAAATAATCACTTGAAAGATTAAAGTCCAATAAAAAAAAACATGCATTGTGCCTGCTGCACTTACTGCACAAACATATACACAAGCCTGTAAAGCTCACCGCACACCACACGATCGTCTTGCGATCCGATTTTCGAAGAAATGCTTATTGTATTAGACAGGAAACCTCAACAAAGACCACCTTCCTGATTTAGCTTCGAAATAATGATAAGAATACCAATAATCAGAATTTTAAAGCATTGAACTCTCCTAGTCAGAATAAAAACCGAATCGGCTTCAAATCGTAGACAATCGCACAAGACTGGTCTGACGTCACTACGATTCTGAGCCGATTTAGCTTTTCCTCCTCAAAGGAAGCATGAAATCCCTTGAAATTTAGATCCTCATAATCATTTGATTTTGTAGATTCTCAGTCATATACATATGCAAATTCTTCCAAAATCGGATCGTAGTATGTGCTGTGGGATTAAGGCAAACAGCCCATATGAAGTTATTCATTACAATCACCTTGTGCGTTGTTTATTAATTTTCTTCTTCTAGGATGTAAAGGCGCGTAAAAGGCAGCGTCAGTTATTGACGTAATGCTACGTCAGCCTCACGATGCCTCCAGCGGGCATTAATTTTTATTAAAAAATCCTATTCTCAAAGTTGGAAATTTCAACTGATTCAGATTGCCAGCGGTGTAATTATTTTTTGATTGCGCTATTAGTATTACCTCAGCTATTGATCTATCTGGTGAAGGCAATCAATTCGCCTATAAGCCAGTAATTGACGCAGTGTGGTCGCTGTTCAATTTGCATTCTCTACAACGTCACTCTCTGATGTACCGTCAAAGACCGCTTACGTCAAGGATAATTGTGCAACAGGCAAAGTATAATAGAATAAATAACAAACACTATATCTGAAGTTTGAAAATGATACGAACATTTTGAACAACAGTGATATTCTCGGTCTAACCTTCGTTATTTTTCGTGACTCCCAACCACAAATCACCCTCTGCCTCTACATGGGGCCCCGTCCAATCACCGGCCGCACTTCTCTTGCTCAACTGCCGGAGAATAAAATCGTTTTCGTCTTCGTTGTGCACCGTCAGAAGCGTTGCGTCTTTCGTGTCGCAGTCGTCGCTAGCACCGTACCATGTTCGCGTCACTTCGTCGATGTGCGTCACGAAGAGATAGCAATGCGAACCGTACTCTATCCATCCGTTCTCGCAGTAACCATCCGATGTAGGGCCCGGTACTGGCATCGACGCTATGAAACGAGAGTTAAAAACAAAATGGATACTGTAAGAAATTTCACGATGACAATGATATTAATAAATGAAAATAATAATGAAAATAATACTACTACTACACGTTTGCACTAACTATTACTACTAATAATGATAGTAATAGTAATACAAAAAATATGAATGATAATGATGATGATGATGATATTAATTAGAAGAATAGTGACACTACTACTACTGATAATCAATAATGATTTCTTCAATCAAACATAAATAAGACAATTAAATAGCGAACTTTTCTGAAGTATAGAGTAATTTCAGATCATAGAATAAAGGAGCTGAGTGATACTTGCAAGATTTAAATGCTATTACTCTTGATATTATTTTCTGAAGAAAGTATTGAAATTTCAATTTACAAAATATCATATTAGCATGATATGGGTAACACTGATAACACTTTAATTATGGTTGATTTCTGCCGCTAGTAAGTATAATGAAGATTCAATAAGATGCTATTCATGTTGGCCTTAATTTTTAATTCTATTTTTGAAGTTTAATTGAATAAATGTAATACAAAAGAAGGCTTACAGGAAATTGAGAGCAAATTTGAGTGCAACCACAGCGCCACTTCGTAGCCTATATATACTAAGGTAGACTTTTTTGGTAACGAGAGTTTTAGATAACCGTGTTTTTCTTACTGTCTGTGTATTTGCAGATGAAGGGTTGTCCCTTAGTGCACATTGTATCATCCCAATGCCCTAGGATTGTCGCTTCGACACACCCCTCCCCCTCCCCTCCGGAGGGTTCCCCTGCACCCCAGGCGGTGTAGTAGACGGGCCAACCGTCGTTCCATTCGTAGACATTATCCTCCTGGAAGATAAGACAGATATAAACCATAGTTTCACTCAGTAGCGGTTCTTAAAGGTGGGGGTTGGAAGCCTCAAGCCCCCTTCCCCTCAAAATTAACAATACTTCAACACCCCATTATTTTGTTTAAAAATTTAAAAATGAAGTTAATCGATGCACTTGTAGTAAAAGTATGCGAGAAATACACCCAAGCCAGTTGTTGATTTGGCGGCACCCCCACTTTGAAACCTGAAGTATTTCCCCCCTCTCGTTATATTAGAGAGTTTTGTAGTAAAATGGCACCAAACTTGTGATGACCTATTTGTACTCCCTCTTTTACAAAATCCTTGATCCACCCATGCCCCACCCCTAACAAAAAAAAAAGTCTTTTAGAACCGCGTCTGGTTTCACTTTATAGATTTAAATCCATTCAACAAAAGTTATAATCTTCAAGTCGTACGTGACAAGGGCGTATCCGTTTGGTTGCGGCTGTGTCACCCGAAATTTTCATTAGTTGCTGGTGTTCTCGAAAATATCTGATTCGTTGCTGTCGCTAAAACCTTCACTATCCTCGAATGGGATTACAACAGTAGAAAAAAATTCACGATTAATTTGCATACACACGGTCGAAAAGACTTTCGAAAAATCAACACAGGGGCAATTTTAATACCATATTGTTCCAGTAGGTGGTTGAGAAGACTAATGAACCGCTGTAGGTTGATTTTTTGTAAGTATTTTCAATCATAATGTTCATACTTCAGGTTGAGAGTTCATCATACCGGGTTCTTGCGTAGTCCTATCCATGCCGAATCGTGTCCGTTTTCGTACATGAGAGTCTCAATGAAAGCCTCATCGTATGCGTCAACGATAGTGGCGAGATGCGTATTGTCTTTGGCGCAAGCGGCCTCAGCCTCGTCATAGTTCAGATCATCGGAGACATACTTGAAGCAACCCTGGAAGTAGGTTATGTAATCCGGTCTGCAAAGCGATATGCCACCCGGTGGAGGGGCTGTCAAGCTGGGATCTGTTCGGTTAATATCAAGAATAATAATGGTCAAGAATTTAAAATCCCTGGAAAATTGTCCTCGGTCAAGCTGCCTCCTCCCACCCTCCAGCTACTATTATTTTGGGCGGGCAATGAAATGGGAAAGGTATTGGGCGGTTCTTGGACACCTACCCTCTGGGCATCCACCCCCGGATCACCATCCCAGTCAACTACCTCATAGGACAAGAACCCCCTATAGGACAACTACCCCCTAGGGCAATTCCCCTCTAGGACGACTACCCCCGGGACAACTACCCCCGGACAACTACCCCCAGTAAACGACCCCGGACAACTACCCCATCCCAGACAACTACCCCCTACGACAACCATCCTCTAGGACAACTACCCCCGAGACAGCTATCCTTGGGGTAAGTTGTCCGGGGGTAGTTGTCCGGGGAATTTGTCCTAGGGGGTAGTTGTCCTAGGGGTAGTTGTCCGGGGGTAGTTGTCCGGGGATAGTTGTCCTGGGGTAGTCGTCGTAGAATGTGGTTGCCCTAGGGGGTAGTTGTCCTTGGGGTAGTTGTCTTAGGGAGTAGTTGTCCGGGGGTAGTTGTCCTAGAGGGTGGTTGCCCTAGGGTGTAGTTGTCCTAGGGGGTAGCCGTCCTACACACAGAGAAATAAAAGGTGTTCTTAGGGAGTAAAAACGAAATTGGAAAATAAGGCGCCCCCTATTACACCTTTTAGGGAGTAAAACACGGAAATACGCAAGGGTGTACATTTGAGAGATGTAATTTTACACCCTATTTTAGTCAGACGAGCTCTGATTGGTCAGTGCGTATGCGCATGCGCTACAGCAATGGCGCATCGTTTCGATATAGGTACTGCCAAATGAAGGAAAATTAGCCTAATTTATATATTGTTAGGGGAATTATCATGTTTCATTTGGGCATATTATTTGTGTGAAAGTTATCCGAAGGTTATATTTGATAATTTAATGAAATTAGCAGAAGTGTTGTTTACTCACTAGTACATAATTGTCTTCTTATACGTGTAAGTAAAGGGAAGATCTTCGGTAAGGCAGGATTCTGGATTTGGGTAATTCCATTACATTTGAACCGATACGTCCAGCCATAGGTTAGTTCTTACCAACTGTTGTTTAGATAAGCATTAAAGCCTTTCGACATATAACTCGACATTCTGGTCTGATTTCTTTAGAGTAGTGAAACGTACACAAAAGGGTGAGAATCAGTGACTGTTAGGTGATTACAAAGCATGGATAATTGATTGCTCGAGGGATGATCAATTGGTTGATGCTGTGCATAAGAAGGGTGTAGATTTACTCCCCACTTGGTGTGGAATCGATCATAAAGGGTATAAAATTCAACCCCCGGGGTGTAAATTTGAACCCATTTTTCATGAAAATGGAACCAAAAGGTGTTAATTTAGCACCATTGGGTGCACATTTACATTAACTCCTTAAAGGGAGTAAAATCATAACCTTGGGGTGCAAATTTACAGCTTCTTATTACTCCCTGCATTGGGAATTAAATTTACTCCCTGAGGGGTGTCACTTATGCGACAAGCAGTTACTCCCTATAGGGAGTCAATTTAAACCTCTTTTTCTCTGTGTGTAGAGGGTGGTTACCCTAGGGGTAGTTGTCCTTGGGGTAGTTGTCCTAGGGAGTAGTTGTCCGGAGGTAGTTGTCCTAGGGGATAGTTGTCTAAGGGGGTAGTTGTCCTAGGGGGTAGTTGTCCGGGGGTAGTTGTCCGTTTTATTTGTCCTATGGGGTAGTTGTCCTAGGGGTAGTTGTCCGGGGGAAGTTGTCCTGGGGAAGTCGTCTTAGAGGGTGGTTGCCCTAGGGGGTAGTTGTCCTTGGGGTAGTTGTCCTAGGGAGTAGTTGTCTGTGGGTAGTTGTCCTAGGGGTGGTTGTCCAAGGGGTATTTGTCTAGGGGTAGTTGTCCGGTAGGTAGTTGTCCTGGGGGAGTCGTCCTAGAGTGAGCACATTTTTTTTTTTTTTTTTTTTTTTTTGCTCTCGAAAATTTGAAAATTGCGCCGGCCGAAAATTCGCTCAGTGGGAGGGGGGGGGGGGGGCCTCGAAAATTTAAAAATGTGCACCCCCCCCCCCCCCATCGCCCAAAAAAGGTAAAAAATCACGTCATTTTTTTTTCTCAAGGGGGGGGGGGGCCGGGACCCCCCCCCCCCCCCCCTGGATCCGCCACTGGTAACAGTCATGGGGTTCCTGACTGACATAAAGATTTATAATTATTATTGCAGCATGCATGAGCTAAATCCAAGATTTTGTTTCAGTATCTGAGACAAAGTTACCGGATCCCTTTAAGAACACTCTCACGGACGCTCAATTGTGTGTGTATCTGCAGTCAGCAGCAATGTGCTCCCTTCCTTCAAAATCTGGCATAGGCCTACCTTAAGTGCAATACTAATTACAAAAGAAAATCTGCCTTATGAGTGCCCCCTGAATGAATTCTAGACTCGCAAAGGCAAAGGAACTTGAAAATGTGATAACATTATTCACTTCAGATTTGTCGCCCCCCCCCCCCCCCCCATGTAAGAGAATCCCGAAACCACCTCGGTATTAATCATGGACTTGCCTACTGGTTTCTGGCAGTAATAAGGTAGCTCTCTATCGCAGTTCTGATCGTTCCATTTTCCAGCCTCTGTTTTGATCGACATCATCACAACACATGCCTAGATAGCACAGCAAAATAACACCAATTAATTCAATTTCAAAAGAAAAGAAAAAAAGAAAACACTAATGTTTGATTAAACTTACAAAGAGATTTGTTGTCATGGACAATAAACCCATAACGATATACTTCACAAAACCATTTTTCTTCTAAGATTGACATGCAGAATATTTTCTTTTTGTCCTCATATGCCATTCTTGTTACGTTCATTGTTATTTTGCATTCATAAAACGTTTTTCCTTTGTCAATCATGTTTGTGAAGATATTACAAAAATAGTAGTCCATAAAGAGACGACAGTCACCCTCCCCACCCCCTACCCTTGCGAAATTGTGCCCTTATACGCTCACGACCGAAAACTGGGGATATAGTTATGTTGCTATCACCTCCGGATCTAGATATGATAGGTAGACAATGGCATTGATAAACAAGTCAATGTCTATACAAGTTCAAAGTCAAATTCAATTGGTTGAAATAGAATCCACAAGTTTGGATTATCTCCAATCTAAATGTTCATACAAATAACATGGAATTAATTAATAAGATTAATTATTGAAAATTAATTATGCAAATAGTCAATATACTATTTCAAAGTGTATAACAAATAAAGATAGAAACATCACATATTTATGATAAATATACAATTACAAAAGGAGCAGCAAGTAAACAAGCATATACCGGTGGATTTGTCCCGGTGCTCTCCGGATAACCGTCCGGTTGCTCGCGACCCCAGTTCGTGTAGTTGAGTGATGAACCGTCCGTCCAAGTAAAATCCGGATTTGACTGTCCGTTTGATAATCCAATCCAAACATCTTGTTGTTCATACTCCATGGCGGCTGTGAGAAACGCTAAGAAATATATTAAAAAAAGACAGAAATTTGATTTTCTTTTTCATATCAGCTTTATTGAAATACGAATAGCCCTCTGTATACATTTCGAATTGAGAACATAAAAGAAAACGACTTTTAAAAATGGTACCAAAAGATAAGTTTCATTCCAAACTGTGACAACCCGCCATTAGATGACCAAAGAGTTAACTCTTTGCCGGCTTTGGTAAAATAATAGGACACACTTGGGACTGCCACATTCGTTTTTGTCACACATTATCATGACATAACAATCAATCTAGCATTTCAGGGTTTCGATCCAAGTCGAATAAAGACTTAAATTTTTTTTTAAACCTTTTACCTTTTATTGGAGATGAAACTTCAAGTAATTGGTTCAAAACTAACTACGCCTCAGGAAGGAGATGGGGGTCAGAAATCTGTCAAGAGCGGCAAAATCCCCCCCCCCTTCCCCCTTTTTCAAATTCTCGATAGTGCCCAGGCGCCACTCGCTTCCCATCTTACCCTGAGCATGCGGTGAGTTGACGATGGCCAAATCTCCATCTATATTCCTGCACTCGTCTTTAGCATCGCTCCATGTCTTGAAGTTCGCAGGGGCGTAAGCCGGTTCGGTGTAGCACTGGTCCTCAAACTGCACCCAGGGTGGGGCACACGCGCCTCCTCCATCCGTATCGTTGGCTAAAACTGAGGGATTGAGAAAAATACATAGTATGAAAAAGTAAGGGAGGTTTCAGGGTTTTGTGAAAAGAGGGGGCACAATATTCAGAAGAGTTATGACAAGCGAAAGAGAAAAGAAATGGTCATCACATCATCATTAATACCATTATTATTATCATCATCATCATCATCGTTTTCATAATCATCACCATCAGTTTTATTATCACTTCTATTATGGTTAACATCATTCGTAGTAATACATTAATAATATTGATACCCACGTTTCGCTTTCTTGCACCCATATTTCAAAAGGACATCGCACTGCGACGTCGCCCAATGTCCAACGATGTCGCTTTGCATGACGACACAATCAGTGAACTGGCCATCGTGTGGTTCTCCCGTACCCCAATTTACATAATTCACTGGTTCACCATCCAAGTACTCGAAACCTCCTGTGTAACACAAAAATATATATATATAGATACTAAGGCATTACGATCATGCTGGGATTGCAATTGTGTCCTTAAGCAAGGCATTTCATCTACATTGCTTCTCTCCACCCAGGGGGCGTTTCACAAAACCTGTCATCATTGACAAATGACAGTTTTTGTTATAAGCTACTGAAATCCTTGCTTCTGATTGGTTATCAGCAGATTTGTCACTGATGTTTGTCATTTGTCATTGAAGAATGGCTTTGCGAAACGCCCCTTGGTGTTAAGTTGGTATCCCAGCCCGGCATGAATGTCCTATGCCAAGACAGCAATCCAGCTTTGCCACTCTCCACCCATTTGTTAAATGGGTATCTGGGAGGATGCAAAAGTCATTGTAGTTTACTCAGGATTGTTAGCGCCTGTAAAATTGACGCCTTGAGTAAAGATTGTGCATTATTATGTGCGGTAGGGCCTGAATCCGATGACCGGGGTGATCATAATTATAATTATCTGTAAAGCATTCAGATACACTGTAGATGTATTAAGCGCTATACTGTATAAACCCGGAATATTTATATCATACATAAAGTGGATGATAAAGTAGCTTACATAGTTGGGGAAGTAATTGTTTTCAGTCTCAATAGAACTGTGGTCAAGTGGCTATTAGTATTATGTAAATGGTGTAAAGTGCACAATAAAATCGCTTGAAAATGGAGTATACTTGAAAGAGCAAAGTCCAAGGAAAGCATTATGCCTGCTGCACTTACTGTACAAACTTCAACCCAAGCATGTAAAGCCCACCGCACACTACACGATCGTCTTGCGATCCGATTGTCGAAGAAATGCTTATTTTATAAGACAGGAAACCTTGCAAACACCACCTTCCTGATTTAGCTTCGATTAATAATGAAAAGAATACCAACAGTCAGAACTTTAGAGCATTGAACTCTTCTAGTCAGAATAAAAACCGAATCGGCTTCAAATCGTAGACAATCGCACAAGACTGGTCTGACGTCACTACGATTCTGCGCCGATTTAGCTTTTCCTCCTCAAAGGAAGCATGAAATCCCTTGAAATTTAGATCTTCATAATCATTTAATTTTGCAGATCCTCAGTCATTAAGAACATAATACATGTTTGAATGTTCGTTTCAAATAATATTGCAAATTCTTCCAAAATCGGATCGTAGTCAGATCGTCGTATGTGCTGTGCCAGGATCAAGGCAAGCAGCCAACATGCCAATTATTCATTGCGATCACGGTGTACGTTGTTCGTGCATTTTCTTTTGTAGCATGTAATGACGCGTAATTTAAGACCGCGTCAGTTGATGACGTAGTGCTCCGTCAGCCACATGGTGCCTCTTGTCCAGCGGGCATTAATTTAAAAAAAAATCCTATTCTCAAAGTTGGAAAATTTAACTGATTCCAATTGCCAGAGGTGTCATCTTTTTTATTGCGCTATTACCTGAGCTATTAATCTATCTGATGAAGGCAATCATTATTATTCGTCCATATGCAAGTAATTGACGCAGTGTGGGTACTGCTCAATTTGCATTCACTACAACGTCAATCTCTCATGGAGCGTCAAAGATCACTATATATATCTTACGTCTGGGATAATTGTGCAACAGGCAAAGTATAATAGAATAAATAACAAACACTATATCTGATACGAACATTTTAAACAAAAGTGATATTCTCAGTCTAACCTTCGTTATTTTTCGTGACTCCTAACCACAAATCACCCTCTGCCTCTACATGGGGCCCCGTCCAATCACCGGCCGCACTTCTCTTGCTCAACTGCCGCAAAATAAAATCGTTTTCGTCTTCGTTGTGCACCGTCAGAAGCGTTGCGTCTTTCGTGTCGCAGTCGTCGCTAGCATCGTACCATGTTTGCGTCACTTCGTCGATGTGCGTCAGGAAGAGATAGCAATGCGAACCGTACTCTATCCACCCGTTCTCGCAGTAACCATCCGATGTGGGGCCCGGTGTGGGCATCGACGCTATGGAACGAGAGTTAAAAACAAAATGGATACTGTAAGAAATTTCACGATGACAATGATATTAATAAATGAAAATAATAATGAAAATAATACTACTACTACACGTTTGCACTAACTATTACTACTAATAATGATAGTAATAGTAATACAAAAAATATGAATGATAATGATGATGATGATGATATTAATTAGAAGAATAGTGACACTACTGCTATTAATAATCAATAATGATTTCTTCAATCAAACATAAATAAGACAATTAAATAGCGAACTTTTCTGAAGTATCGAGTAATTTCAGATCATGGAATAAAGGAGCTGAGTGATACTTGCAAGATTTAAATGCTATTACTCTTGATATTCTTTTCTGAAGAAAGTATTGAAATTTCAATATACAAAATATCATATTAGCATGATATGGGTAACACTGATAACACTTTAATTCGTATTAATTATGGTTGATTTCTGCCGCTAGTAAGTATAATGAAGATTCAATAAGATGATATTCATGTCGGCCTTAATTTGTTATTCTATTTTTGAAGTTTAATTGAATAAATGTAATACAAAAGAAGGCTTACAGGAAATTGAGAGCAAATTTGAGTGAAACCACAGCGCCACATCGCAGCCTATATACTAAGGTAGACTTTTTTGGTAACGAGAGATTTAGATAACCGTGTTTTTCTTACTGTCTGTGTACTTGCAGATATAGGGTTGTCCCTTAGTGCATACTGTATCATCCCAATGCCCTAGGATGGTGGCTTCGACGCACCCCTCCCCCTCCCCTCCGGAGGGTTCCCCTGCACCCCAAGCGGTGTAGTAGACGGGCCAACCGTCGTTCCATTCGTAGACAGTATCCTCCTGGAAGATAAGACAGAAATAAACCATAGTTTCAATCAGTAGCGGTTCTCAAAGGTGGGGGGGGGGGGGTGGAAGCCTCAAGCCCCCTTCCCCTCAAAATTAACAATACTTCAAAACCCCATTAATTGTTTAAAAATTTAAAAATGAAGTTAATCGATGCACTTGTAGTAAAAGTATGCGAGAAATACACCCAAGCCAGTGGTTGATTTGGCGGCACCCCTACGTTGAAACCTAAGGTATTTCCCCCCTCTCGTTATATTAGAGAGTTTTGTAGTAAAATGGCACCAAACTTGTGATGACCTATTTGTACTCCCTCTTTTACAAAATCCTTGATCCACCCATGCCCCACCCCTAACAAAAAAAAGTCTTTTAGATCCGCGTCTGGTTTCACTTTATAAATTTAAATCCATTCAACAAAAGTTATAATCTTCAAGTCGTACGTCCCCCGGGCAAGGGCGTATCCGTTTGGTTGCGGTTGTGTCACCCGAAATTTTCATTAGTTGCTGGTGTTCTCGAAGATATCTGATTCGTTGATGTCGCTAAAATCTTCACTATCCTCGAATGGGATTACAACAGTAGAAAAAAATCACTCGTTTCCCGATTAATTTGCATACACACGATCGAAAAGACTTTCGAAAAATCAACCCAGGGGGCAATTTTAATACCATATTGTTCCAGTAGGTGGTTGACAAGACTAATGAACCGCTGTAGGTTGATTTTTTGTAAGTATTTGCAATCATAATGTTCATACTTCAGGTTGAGAGTTCATCATACCGGGTTTTTGCGTAGTCCTATCCATGCCGAATCGTGTCCGTTTTCGTACATGAGAGTCTCGATGAAAGCCTCATCGTATGCGTCAACGATAGTGGCGAGATGCGTATTGTCTTTGGCGCAAGCGGCCTCAGCCTCGTCATAGTTCAGATCATCGGAGACATACTTGAAGCAGCCCTGGAAGTAGGTTATGTAATCATCTCTGCAAAGCGATATGCCACCCGATGGAGGAGGTGTCAAGCTGGGATCTGTACGGTTAATATCAAGAATATAAATGGTAAAGACTTTATAATCCCTGGAAAATTATCCTCCGACAATTCGCCTTCTCTCACCCTTCCCCCGGTCACGATTATTTTGGGCGGGCAATGAAATGGGAAGGGGTTCTGACCGCGGCAACCTAGAATAAACTCTCACGGACGGTCAGTTGTGTGTGTGTGTGTGTGTGTGTCTGCAGTCAGCATTATGGGAAGTGGAAACAAGTACTTGCTATCGATTCCATTGATAATTAATTCTATTAGCTAGTACATTGGTGGATTCAGGGAGGCATGTGCCCCCTCCCCTCAAAAAAATGGCATAGGCATATACCTTAAGTACACACTAATTAAAAAACGAAATCTGCCCTATAAGTGCCCCCTGAAGGAATTCTAGACTCGCAAAGGCAAAGGAACTTGCAAAGGAAAATGTGATAACATTATTCATTTCATTATCATTCACTTAACAAAGATCCCCCCTCCCCCATACAAGAGAATCCCGAATCCGCCCCGGTATTAATATCATGGACTTGCCTACTGGTTTCTGGCAGTAATAAGGTAGCTCTATAACACAGTTCTGATCGTTCCATTTTCCAGCCTCTGTTTTGATCGACATCATCACAACACATGCCTAAATGACAAAACAAAAACAAAAAATCAATTGATTCAATTTTAAAAGAAAAGAAAGAAAGTAATGCAAAGGGTCGTGTGCAGAACCAGTTTGATTAAATTTACAAAGAGGTGTATTATCATGGATAATGAACAGTGGCGGATCCAGCCGGCGGGAAGAGGGGGGGGGGGGGCCCAATCCGTGAGAAAATATTAGTTGCGGCTCAACCACCGGTGAATAAGCGGGGGGGGGGGTAGGAGGCACTTTTTTGTCCAATTTTTCAGGAAATAGTTACCCCGACTCAGCCAGCCGGGGAGGGGGGTGGGTAGGACCAGTTTTTTTGTTTTTTGGACTTCTTCGTGAGGATCCAGCCGGAGACAAGGGGGGGGGGAGCCAAATCTTTACACAAAATTTAGCGTCGGCTCAGCCATTAGACTATTATTCTACCAAGATAGACTCGCAGAATATTATCTTTTGTCCTCATTTACCATTCTCGTTATATTCATTGTTTTTTTGCTTTTATGATACGTTTTTACTTGGTCAGTCATGACTGTTTGTGAAGATACGACAAAAATAGTTATGACACTGTAAAGTTAACGTCCAGAAAGAGACGACAGTCACCCTCCCCACCCCCTCCCCACCCTTCCAAAATTGTGCCCGAATGCGCCCACGACCGAAAACTGTGGATATAGTTATGTCGCTATCACCCTCCGAATCTAGATATGATAGGTAGATTATGGCATTGATAAATAAGTCAATGTCTATACAAGTTCAAAGTCAAGTTCAAATGGGTTGAAATAGAATCCACAAGTTTGGATTATCTTCAATCTAAATGTACATACAAATAATATGGAATTAATTAATAAGATTAATAATTTAAAATTCATCAAGTATGCAAATAATCAATATCCTATTTCAAGTGTATAACAAATACAAATGAAACATCAAATATACATTATAGTTAATATTCAATTACAAAAGGAGCAGCAAGTAAACAAGTATACCGGTGGATTTGTCCCGGTACTCTCCGGATAACCGTCCGGTTGCTCGCGACCCCAGTTCGTGTAGTTGAGTGATGAACCGTCCGTCCAAGTAAAATTCTGATTTGACTGACCGTTTGATAATCCAATCCAAACATCTTGTTGTTCATATTCCATGGCAGCCGTGAGAAATGCTAAGAAATACCAAAAACAGAAGACAGAATTTTTTCCCCTTCTGCATAATTATTAGCTTCATTGGAATACGAATATCCATCTGTATCACTATGCTAATATATATTTCGAATTGAGTACATTCAAGAAACGATTTATTTTTTATTTTTTAATGGCACCAAAAGTTGGGTTTCATTCCAAACTGTGGCGACCCACCACTAGGTTTCGATCCAAGACGAATGAAGACTTAAAAGAAAATATACCTTTTAACTGCATTATATTGCGAGTACAAAAATGAGTCACAGTTATTTTAGTCGCGTACGACGCGGTAAACATTCATAGATAAGAGAAGGAGAAAAAAATCTACAGTGGACATTCCGAACGTTTTAACCTTTCCTGTCTACCCCGCCCCCCCCCCAAACAAAAAACCGCCGAGGATAAATAAATTTAGGTATTATATAGGTTTTCAGACGGTTATTTTGTTAAGTGTCCCAGCATGTTACTGATTCCTTCTGAGACTAGACCAATAAGTTAGAAGCATTAAACTATTGATTTGCCTCAGGTGGGAAAAACGTCAATACGCTTACAGCTCTCGAGAACCACTGCTCGATGACTTGGTTGCGTACAGCATATCGCCCAAAATATATATTATTTGGGGATGAAACTTCAAGTTTTTTAAGCATGTGTCTTTATATTTCATGCGTTTCCGTTATATAAACAGTTATTGGTTAAAAAATAACTACGCTTCAGGAAGGAGGTGGGGGAAATATGTCAATAATTATTGCCCCCTCCCCCTCCTTGTCCCTTCTCCATAGTGCCCATGTAATGGTGTCGTACAGGCGCCATGCTAGTTTCCCAACGGCAATGGGTCATCTTAATTGTGTAGGTTTATTCGCACTGTTTTGTTTAATATGTAATTGTTTATCATACTTCAATGGTAAGCGCTTTATATAAGCACCGTTTTTATTGATATTATTTTTATCTTACCCTGAGCATGTGGAGAGTTGACGATGGCCAAGTCTCCTCCTATATTCGTGCACTCGTCTTTAGCATCGCTCCATGTCTTGAAGTTCGCTGGGGTGTAAGCCGGTTCGGTGTAGCACTGGTCCTCAAACTGCACCCAGGGTGGGGCACACGCGCCTCCTCCATCCGTATCGTTAGCTAGTTGGATAGATTGAGCAAATACAATTATATACTATATGGAAAAGTAGGGGCGGATTTAGGGTGGTTCTTTTTTTTTTGTGGGGCATAATATTCAGAAAAGATCTGATAAGTGAAAGAGAAAAGAAATAGTCATCACATTTGTTGGATGCCTCTTTACTCCCAAATTATCTGACCATAAAAAAGGTCATCATCTCAAAAGGTAAATCACAATCTTTGAGTTGTATACTACGGTGTGTCACTTTGGCTCCAAAGGGAAGTCAAGGGTCGGACCTATAATATTTAAAACTGCAAAATCCAATAACTGTTCCACACTTGAGGCTCCTTAAGAGGTATGGGGAATGTATAAAGTGGTCAGTTTTTGTATAGATATTTAATAAATCTGTTCTGAGGTTTCATTTTTTAGAATTTACTTCTTTAATGTGCAGGCTCCTTGAGAAAGTGTGGGGAATTTAAACTTCGGTCGATTATAATCTAAACATAATTTTAACGAATTTTAATTTTCTAGAAAAAGGGTACTAGCTCTTCTCATCTGGTGGTCCATAATTATCAAAGATATTTTAACTTCACTATCTCTTAATATTATTTTTTACAAATTATTATATCATACTTTACACTCATGGATTATGTTGACTTGTTTTGCCACATGTTCGATAATATTCCGTTACGTGTGTGTATTGGGTTTTTAAAGGCGTGTATCAATCAGATATGATTATTTACGTCTGGGGACCGACCTTTAAACGTCACCATCCGAAAGACGTGACTCAGTTTCGAACCTGCGTCCTCGGCTGAATCAGTTTGTAACTTCCATTGTTAGTTGGATTACAGGCGCACGTCAATTATGATATTAGTGTATCAATTTAACCGTTGCTAGGATTCATTCATGCATATACTAATTTTTATGACCCCCCTCCCCCTCCCCCTCCTCTGGTACCATATCATTTTCTTCAATTCTGTCGTTGATCCTGAATCATAAAGTCACACAGAGAAAAAAAGAAGAACAAAAATCCCAAATACAGCCTTTTTATCTTTGAAGTAATTTCGCTAGCTACGCAACCCAACATATAGATGGAAAATCCCAAACATAATCAATTAACTAATGCCCGTAATTAATCAGTTCTATTCAACCGTTCACGTGATTCAATGCCGATACATTCCAAATTACAAAAAAAAAAATAGATTATGCCTACTCTACACGAATGAACAGGTGCGACAAGTCATCAGAATATTAGATCTCTACTCACCTGAATATACCGAATAGACGATAGCAGCGGCAACTAATAGCATTCTTATCATGTTTGCAAATGTGACAATGTTACACTTTAAAAAATATTAACACAAAAGGAAGACAATTATTATTCACTTCCTTAGTATGTTTGGTTCCTATAGGTTTCCAGCTGAAGTGCAATTCTAACTCCACCACATCGTGGTCATTGATGGTTCAAAAGATTTGTTTAAATAAAACAATATAACTACCAAAGTATATTAATGTTTTCTCGTTGTAGTGTTGTAGAGCGCTTAAACAGAGTAAACGAAAATTCTCTGTATTATTGTGCACGTATAGTTAGTTATTGTGTTGGTAAAACAATAGGCTTATCGCAAAAATAATGATAATGTATTTCGTCACCATTATCCACAAGACGAATGATGATAGAGTCTAAAGTACGAATTAAT
The DNA here is from genome assembly GCA_035222895.1 of Strongylocentrotus droebachiensis. Taxonomy (NCBI): domain Eukaryota; kingdom Metazoa; phylum Echinodermata; class Echinoidea; order Camarodonta; family Strongylocentrotidae; genus Strongylocentrotus; species Strongylocentrotus droebachiensis. The sequence continues at coordinate 19,858 of JAVYIG010003080.1, forward strand.
CTTTAACTTGGTTAAGCTCAGGTGGGATGATTAAAGCTAAATGTGAAGGCAAAGAGCAGAATCTGATTGTTTTTCTTAAACGATTATGAAGATTAATCATGGTGCTTGACAACAATAGAGGAATGAGTAAACAAATAATATCAACAGACCGTTTCAGTAAAAACAATTAAGTATTCTAATGGTAGGTCAAAATATGTAATTGTCAATATTTAATACCTGCATTGACAAACAAACACGGGTGTAGCGTCGTAAGCAATATTTATGTAGCATAATGCTTGCGCCCATCAATTATTATAGTGGAGCATTATAATAATGTGCCTTCTAATCTTTACCCAGGGAAGCCTCATCAGTATCAATACTGTTGTCCTTATGGCTATGGGCCCTGCGATCATAATATTATTATTACCCCAGCTTTAGCCGAGCTACCATGAGAACGTGCTCGAGCATTCAAGGAATTTCTTCCAACCAGGTACCTATTTACTACACCTGGGTGGAGAGTGGCACAATAATGTAGATTAATATTTTGCCAAAGGATATTAGTGCCGCAGCAAGGTCGCCTTTTATAGTGGAAGTAGAAGAAGAAGTAGAACACGAAGAAGAAGAAAAAGAAGAAGAAAATACTAAATTGTCCAAATTACTTTTATGATATTATTTAAATAAAATAGATCAACAATAATTTTATTTGACGTTTCCGCCTTAGGGTTTAGATGTTGCATGCTTCCTCTTTTTATTGAGTGTTTCTGAATAAAAATGTATTCAACTCGACCGCAAGAATGTATTAGGTGCATACATTTATTAGCGATAAAAATAAATATTAGCAATCAAATTGGTCATCACATCATGTCTTATATTTCACTCCACAGCACCCCTGCAGCCGTCCATAAACATGAAGTGGGTCACATGCACACTGTGTTTTGCAGCACCATCGGGCTTCGGCAGGATCCATCTCCAAACAAAAACATTCAAACAGATAGTTAGGGGTAGCTATAATCAGGCGCGGATCCAGGATTTCTTAGGGGGGGGGGCCCAAATTTCAAATTATGCGAGCCAAATATTGGTACGTAATAGTGACCAACAGTGACGTAATGCGGGAGGGGGGGGGGTCGGTGCAAACGCGAAACGCGGAAGCTTTGACGTTTTATTAAATTATTCGAGATAGAAGACGACTCGTTGTACCGTTCTCGACTCTTAATCTTCGTCTGAATTTAGTTTTTGCCCTCCCGCGCGAAGCGCGAAATTTTTTACGATTTATTAAATTATTAGAGAAAGAAGACGATTCGTTGTAGAGTTCTTGACTCTTAATCCTCGTCTAAATTCAGCCCCCCCCTCCCCCTCCTGCGCAAAGCGCGGAAGCTTTGACGTTTCATTAAACTATTAAAGAAAGAAGACGATTCGTTGTACCGTTCTCGACTATTAATCTTCGTCTGAATTTAGTTTTTCCCCTCCCGCGCGAAGCGCGGAAAATGTTACGATTTATTAAATTATTAGAGAAAGAAGACGATTTGTTGTAGAGTTATTGACTCTTAATCCTCGTCTAAATTCAGCCCCCCCTCCCCCTCCTGCGCAAAGCGCGGAAGCTTTGACGTTTCATTAAACTATTAAAGAAAGAAGACGATTCGTTGTACCGTTCTCGACTATTAATCTTCGTTTGAATTTAGTTTTTTCCCCTCCCGCGCGAAGCGCGGAAAATGTTACGATTTATTAAATTATTAGAGAAAGAAGACGATTTGTTGTAGAGTTCTCGACTCTTAATCCCTGTCTAAATTCAGCCCCCCCCCCCTCCCCCTCCTGCGAGAAGCACGGAAGCTTTGACGTTTCATTAAACTATTGAAGAAAGAAGACGATTCGTTGTACCGTTCTCGACTCTTAATCCTCGTATGAATTTAGTTTTTCCCCTCCCGCGCAAGCGCGGGAAATTTTACGATTTATTAAATTATTAGAGAAAGAAGACGATTCGTTGTAAAGTTCTCGACTCTTAATCCTCGTCTAAATTCAGTCACCCCCTCTCCCTCCTGCGCGAAGCGCGGAAGCTTTGACGTTTCATTAAACTATTACAGAAAGAAGACGATTAGTTGTAGAGTTCTCGACTCTTAATCCTTGTCTGAATTCAGGTCCCCCCTTCTCCTCCCGTGCGAAGTGCGGAAGCTTCTAAGTTTCATAAGATTGTGAGAGAAAGAATACGATTGGCTGTACAGTTCTCGACTCTTAATCCTCGTCTGAATTCAGGTCCCCCCCCCCCCCCTCCCACACGAAGCACGGAAGCTTTTAAGTTTCATAAGATTATGAGAGAAAGAAGACGATTGGCTGTACAGTTCTCGACTCTTAATCCTCGTCTGAATTCAGGTCTCCCCTCCCGCGCGAAGCGCGGAAGCTTTTAATTTTCATTAAATCATTAGAGAAAGAAGACGATTCGTTGTACCGTTCTCGAAAATAATCCTCGTCGGAATTTAGTTTCCCCCCAACCCGCACGAAGCGCGGAAGCTTTTACGTTTCATTAAATCATTAAAGATTCGTATAACCGTTCTCGCCTCTGAATCCTCGTCTGAATTCAGGTTCCCCCTCCCGCGCAAAGCGCGGAAGCTTTGACGTTTCATAAGATTATGAGAGAAAGAAGACGATTCGCTGTACCATTATCTATACTCTTAATCCTTGTCTGAATTTCAAAGATGTTCTTTGTCTGCTACTTTTTCTTCCTACGTCCTCTTCCGATTTGGGGGGACCGCGGTCAGATAAGCATTCAGGGGCCCGCCTTAGGGCCCCTGGTGGGGTCGAGGCGGCGGAGCCGGCCCCGGAAACTCAGGGGTTTTAGGCGTTTAAATAAGGTCAGATGAGCATTTTTTTTAAATACCTATTATTTTGTGACACTGGAAGCTCACTATTTGGCGTAGGTTCCAGGGGGCGGAGCCCTCCAAAAGAGGGGTTTTAGGCATTAAATTACCGTCAGATGAGCATCTAAGGGCCCGCCGTAGGGCCCTAGGTGGAATACAGGGGGCAGAGCCCCCGAAAGCTTTGGGATTTTAGGAATTTAATCACGGTCAGATGAGCAATCAGTATCAATACGCCAGTATCTCCTCTTTTCCTTTTTTCTTTCCCTTTCCTTCCTTCTCTCTTATTTTTTTGATTGGGGGGGGGGGGGGGGTCAACAGCTTTGGAGGCAAGGCCCTTTCGGCCCCCCGATCTCCTTCTTCCCATTTTTCTTTTCTTCTTCCTCTTCTTTCTTTCCCTTTCTCTCCCCTTTCCCTTTCCCTTCTTTTCCTTTTTTCTCTCTCTTTTTTTTTTTTTTTTTTTGCGGGGGGGGGGGGGGCCAAGGCCCGCTCGGCCCCCCCCCCCCTGGATCCGCGCCTGGCTATAATGTTCTTGTTCACGATGTGATCAACTTTCATTTATGAAAGATCATGCAGGTTTTGGGCTCAGAATAAGTTGTGGAACCAGCTATGCTATTGTCAAGACAGCTTCATCTGTGGCAAATTAAAAATTATTCTGATGTCTCGTTAATATTTTGTTAATCGAGAGCAATGGATTGTCATTTTAGATTTTTATTTGACTCTATCGACCCCCTTCAGGCACGAGAGCACAACATACAATACAGAAAGATATATAAAACAAAGTAGATATAAAATAGACATACTATGATATATACATTTTTATATTTCAAAACACAATAAACATGAGCTTAAGATCTAAACCATACAATTTAAAGTTACAAGTCTAAAATATCACGTGGTTGGTTTGTCTACCACGTACAAACAAATAAACATTTCGAACAAAAATTTAATTCGAATTATAATTACGTGCATCGAATCGCAATTGGCGCTATATCAAATACATTTTGAATTTGATTGGATTGACTAATCTGTTTAAATCATGATAATACAGTATTTCACTCTTGTCCCACTCCACCCCCTTCCATCGTTGCCCCTCTTTAGCCCCCTTCTTCTGCTCCCCACACCTCCATGCCCCTGGCCCTCCCCTCATCTATTGGAGACAACCCCACGCATGTATTGGGGTATTGTACTGGCGCTTTGATAGCGATGTTTGCATGACACCCAAGCAACAATGGCGTCCGTCGGAGAAAAATTTGATGCTGCAGTGACTGTCATCAAAAAACTTCCGAAAAATGGTGAGTTCGTCTATTCTATTTAACTATTTTCAGTGAAATTTCAGTTAAGATCAAATTGAATCCATTAATCGATACATCTATTCGTAGACCAAGCATCAATGCATGCAGATTTGAGACAAATCGGTAGATGATGGTAGATGAAAATAAGCCTTCACCTCCTTTGTTTTGCGCCCTTGGCTTCGGGCGACGACACTGCCAAGATTGTGACAGCTCCAGCAGACCACGGTCTATGTGTAGTCTCTTGCATTAATGCATGCAGTGCAGTGAAAAAAATACACGGGGGCTCGGGGCGAATTAGCCCCCGAAATGCCTAAAAGAGCCCCCGAAAATCAGAAAAGAGCCCCTGTAAATTTGCATACAGTTCAATGCGAAACAAATTTTAGAATGTTATTTTCATGCAGGCAAGCTTGAAAAGTAGCCCCCGAAAAATAAATGTTAATTTTTTCCCTGATGCAGTGCAGTGTCTATGTCTATGCTGGTACTCGTCAAAAGCCTTTTCAGCAACGTGCATCATCTTGCGTATTACATTTCACTTGAAATTGATAGGAATTACTACTGAATTCTGATTGATCTCATCCTATACCTAACCTAGAGTCTACATTTAAGTTAAATATTCCAGACAGTACCGTACCCTGCCCAGTTACCGCCCCCCTGTTACAAGTGGCTTATTAGACACAACGGCCGTCTTCCATCGCCCGAGTTTCTACGGTGCGCAATGAAGGCGTGCAACTAACTTGCCTATGGCAGCATACACGTTGTAAGGAACATGTGCACGAAATATGGTACACTGTCGATCGCGCATTTAACGGAGATACGCGAATGACGTCACTGTGCAGCAGTCAGCAATGCGCTTATTTAGGTGTGAATCAACCTTTTTAAAAAACATCAAGTTCCCATTCAAACGATCAGAAAAAAAATATGGTGGAAAATTTACTTTTGTTTAAAGAGATATGGAAGCTAAAATTCTGATGTTTTACCTGAGCAAATTTCTTGCGGAAATTATTATTTATAAAAAAGTTATCGAGGCTTGAACTCGGCCATGTCGCCCTGTGATGCCCCTGCCCTATTTCCGCCCACTCAAACACACGCGCTAGTTCAGTGTATGTACCGTGCGTTGTTTATGCTCTAACAGAGAAAAGGTTATCTGCCCGTGGTTTTTTAGTCTATTTGTGTGTTTGTTTTAATTTATTTATAGGTCTGCGGTTGGTTTTTTTAAAGTGCACACTTCATTGTCTTTTTTCCATGTTAAAACACTCGGTTTACTCCATCAAATCGCAACTCGAGAGTATGAAGAAGGTGATGAATACTATAACCCCCCCCCCCCCCCCCGTATATATGGGCCTACATTTTGCAGATAAAAAGAAGATTATATATGAGATAACATGGTCACCAGGCATAAAACTCTTTACTGGTATTACAGCCATGCAGTTGTCAAAATTTGCCGGACGGATTAAATGTTGTTTCACTTTTTAATATGAGCAATCTGTAACATGTTAATAGACTTGAAATTTTGCAGGCTCACTTGCGCAACAATTTTATACTTGGTTTTCTCCCTCGCCTCTCTATTCCTTGTTTCTTTCTTTCCCCTATCCTGCACATTTCGGTTGTTCTTAATGTATATATAATAATTTCGTTTGTTTGGTTTTGTTTGCCTATTTATCATTGTAATCATATTTCAAATGTATTTTATCAACAATTTGTATTTTTATCTTGTGGATGGACCCCTTTGAAGACCAGCTTTTAGCTGACAAGGGTGATGCTTCCCATAAGTATGTGGGGAAAAAAAAAAAAAAAAAAAAAAAAAAAATGGTCTACAAAATAATCATCTAGAGGTGGCCATTCATATTTTGTTGAGTTTACAACCAGAAAATAACATTCAGTGTAAATTGAGTAGCTGTTTATTTATTGCCCTGTGAATACTATATGCAAAGGTTCTATAGGTCAATCAATCAATCAATCACCCCCGGCCATTTATACCAGCGGTACAATAATTACCCCCCAAGGACGATTACCCCCCCCCCCCCCCCACCGAGGACAACCACCCCGAGGAAGTTACCCCCCGAAAAAATACCTTCTAGGACAGTTATTATCCCCCCCCCCCCCCCCCCCCCCCCCCGTGGACAATTGAACCCCCAGAGGACAATAACCACCCCTGAAAATGATCTCCCCCTAAAAATTACCCAACTTATTATCGGGGTTGACTTCCCCGTGTTCATAATGAACAGGGGGTAATTATTGTCCTCGGTTGTCCTTGGTTGCCCCAGGGGGGGGGGGGGGGCATTGTCCTATATAGGGGTTAAGTTTCAGGGGGTGGGGGAGGGGGAATTTTCCGGGGGTAGCTCGTCGAGGGGTAATTGTCCTTAGGGGTAATTATCCTTGGGGGTAGTTTTCCGGGGGGGGGGGGGGGGGGGGGGGGTAATGGTAGGCGAACAAGGTGGGAGGCTGAGATGGAACCCCCGAAGAATGTTGTAATGATGTTTGGCCGTTCGTTCGAGCAACCGACAATTTCTGGTAACGATGTGGTATGTGATAATCATGCAGTTAAATTTTGTGACCAAATTATATATGATTGATGTATATTAATGTTGCAAAAAATGCTTGAAGTTCGGTTCTCCAACAGTGATCCCGATGACAATTATACGTCCGGCTTTTAAAAAATTTGCTAGGTTTGGTAGATTTGCTAAAAGTTTGTATTTATGTCGCTGCAGCTTGTGTCGCCTTTCAATCCAGCGTCGTGGCTTTGTAGCGAAAAGAGTGCTTGTTTCTGATACGATACAGGATGCATGCAGAGGATTGGTGTATTAGTTTTTGTTTTATATTACCGAGTTTATTATAGTCTTTTAAATTTATTCCCTCAATTTTCTTCGATTACACCCCTCTTTCCCCCATTTTTCTTTTAGTTTCCCTCTTCACTTTTATATCCTTCTTTCTTAATGGTTCTTTATATTAGGCTATAATTATTTTTTTCAAATGTTTGTGTGTTATATTTTTTTGCCAACATGACCAACATGGACTATGACATTTTCGCTGCCATAAAATTTACGTCAGTTGACTGTGAATAAAATAAATATAGGGGTAGAAACTAAAATCCCAGTCTGTTGTTTTATGTGAAATAAACCTATATGAATGTCTATCGAAAGAGTAGTATAAAGCTATAAATAATACATTTCACAAGGGCCTATACGCCTGTCAGCCTTTCAAATGGCTATTAATTTTATACGTTGTTAGTTTGCTAAAGTTTTATGGCGAATAAAAGGTGAACATTTTCATCTCTATCCATCACATAAATATCTCTCGGCAATAAAATGAATGAATATTGAATGAATAAATAAATAGATGAATGGATGAAATTATGTAGAAGATGTGGGGGGAGGGGGTATAGTGCCAAATTTAGAGAAGGAGGAATTCAGTTGTTCTCGGTATATGTCAACAAAATACTTAGATATAGCTTTGGCAACCCTCTTTGGTTGTTGAAGTGGCAAAAACGTGAAGGTGACCCCACCCCCCTCCCCCTACCACCACTCCCTTTGCATTAGTACTACATTCTTTTGCAAAAAAAAACTGACTTGCCATGGAAGTGAATCGACGACTTCGTTTTCAAGATCATTTCGGAAAGTTTTGTCTTTCAAGTTGGACTATAATTATTATTGAATGCATTATCAAATACTGCATAATTTAGAACAACTAGAAAACAAAAAACACAACAACCTGAAGTCTTGAACAAATAATCAAACAGGAAACCACATTTGCGTTACAATAACCCTAAAAGTGTAATTATGATGATTAAGACGATGTCGGCGATGATGATAATTCTAATGACGATAATGACGATATTTCAAGTTTAGTTCATTAATTTGAGGTTATTTGATATGAATGTTTTTATATACTGTATTTTACATTTGTAAACATTGCCCAATTCGGCCTTGTATATAGGCCGCGATGCATTATTGTTCTTTTATTCTCAATAAAACCATTATCTATCTATCTATCTATCTCATGCTAGATGCTTTTTCCAACCAATGTTATGCCTAAAAATATACGCTAATTTATCTTTTAATCAAGATTTGAGAGATATGTCGAGAATGGTTTGCATTAAACAAAAATTAAAAAATGAAGCACCATTACTTTCTATTACAAAGTGTTCACTTTGATAGTGGTTATAGTTTTTTTTTAAAATAAATTCTTTCACCCTTGTGGTTAATTTCCAAATGATTAGCGACTCCAAAGGCAGTTACAGAATTTTCCCGGATCAGAAAGTGGTGAATAACAGTGAACTGGCATTATTAGTAGGCCTACAGAGGCAAAAGAAGATATAAAGAAAGAAATATCAATTATCAAAATATCATGTGGATCGAATTCTACTGGGAAGCAATTTTATTTGGCCTAACGTGTACCCGAGATGTTTCCCTTTTCTATACTTTTGATGCGCGCCCACCATAGGGCGGAATTAGGGCAGGTCTAGGCGGAAATAGGCAAGGAAAATGCCTCACGCAGACGGCGCACTACGGACAATCGCTTACGATTTCAGGCGTAAGAATGACATGGTTGGATTCGCTAGAATTTCGGCTACAAATTGATATACATTAGCACCTGTATAATTCATTTTCAGAGAAGTTATCTGAGAAAAACTGCCTATCGGGCGGATACCGGGCAGGGTACGGTAAGTGTGCCAAAAATGAGCAAGACAATTGAAATTTGTCATTTTCAAGAAAAAGAGGTGTCATTGCATTGTGAACACTACAAAAAAAAAAAAAAGGTTCTCATGTCTGTGTAGTTTGGGATTTTTTCATGTGAAGATAGCATATCAAGATTTTTGGATAAAAGGTACTACGAAAATTAGAAGTTTCATACAATTTTACTTGTATTTTGAATGAATGTGTATCGTTGTATGTCACCTGTTGTATGTTATAATAGAGACAGCTATCTTGTGTTTATTTTTTTGCGTGTTTTGTTTTGATCATAATCGAGCAGTTACATGCACAGTAAGTGCGCAGACAAGGGCGCTGCACAGACATGGGCACTATAGTCACCTGTACTACCTGTAGATCCCTGGATCTAACATATTTTTCTCTTTTTTTTAAACATTTTTATTTAAATTTTGCCTACACCTACAAAATCTTTACTGAACACAATAGGGGCATACGGCCTCACAATTTTCATGTAATATCTAGTGTTAGAAATCTATCAACATTAAGCTAGAGTCCCTAGATTCATTTTTGTTTGTTTTAAATATTTGCATTTTAGGGGCTATACAGTGTAAGCAAATATAATTTATTGTTGATGTTTCAATTGAGTGCTCATTGTAGGTCATGCTAATACACTGACAATTTGTGTTCAATCTATTGTTAGCAACTGACGATGAAATATGCAAAGCAGTGTTGTGTGTATAAAACAGTAAAATATTTGATGGAGTTAACAGAACAGAAAGTTATTGACAAAGTGGTTAGAGTAGAGCAGAGTTCTAGGTATTTAAGGAAAGCCCTTTAATAGAAATGGATATTTCTTTTCCCATGCACTGATTGTGTTCATGTAATGTATGTACCAGCACTGTTCAATTTTTTGTAATTAAAAAAAAAGTTATGTTGTTATTATATTAATAAATAGAAAATTAACTGTATGTATGTGGGGTTATGGCCAAAATCACTGTTGCTATAGTGAAAGTGTGTTCTTCATTTCCTCTTTCAACAGGCCCGTTTCAACCATCGTTTGAGCTGATGAAACGTTTCTATGGCCTGTATAAACAGGCTACAGAGGGCCCATGCCATGAGACAAAACCTGCATTCTGGAACGTTGTACAGACACAGAAATGGTAAATATGAAAGAAATATCCATGAATGGTTCTTTAATATATGAGAGATTATCAGAGCTGGAATGTATTTGAGGATAAAAACTTGAAAGAAAAAGGCTAATAATATTAATAATAATATTGGATATTTATATAGTGCACATATCCACACTGCAAAGTGCCCAAAGCGCTCCAATATTACCCAGGCTCTGCTAGGCTATGATTTCGGTGCTCACAGCATTCAAGGAATTCCTTCATACCGGTCCCCATTTACTTCACCTGGGTGGAGTGTGGCAAATTTAGATCAATGTCTTGCCAAAGGACATTAGTGCCGCGGCGGGATTCGAACAACATATATTTTAATTAAGGTATGTACAAGGTCACCCATGATTGTGTAAATGAACAGTATAACTGGGAAAAATTTATGTTTTACTATTTCTTAAAAACATGTATACCGGTGCTCCAATCCAGTGAAATACGATTGTTATGTACGCCATGTGTATGTCAGCCTGTCAGGCTTCTAAAATACCAGTCTGGTGGGGGGGGGGGGGGGGGGGTTACTGTGGACAACGAGAGAAGACCAGTGGCCAAACAAATAACAAAGGGGCACAGCTTAAGTTTTGTTCTTAACATCGCATTGTGGATAGTTTGGCAAAATTCTCCAGGCATTTGGTAATTCAAACTTTAGTAAATGTGCCTTTTATAAAGGCTACACACATATATTGAATCAGTTACTTTAGATGTGCATTAAAGTGGGTGGTGAGATTTTGATTGAGTTTCCTGCTGATTTGGGTAAGAAACTCAATTAGAACTGTTTGCACAGTGTGGTGTATGGTAGGCCTAGTGTACTGTCATGGACAAAGTACAAGATGGTCCTCAGATATCTCCCAGCCATCAAATATTTACTCTTTGAGAAGGCCTGGACTAGAAGAGGAGGCTCACAAATATATACATGTATTATGTTTATACATTTTTACCCTAGTCCAAAATAGACAATTTTCTTTCATCGTATGTTAAAAGTATGATGTGCTTGAATAACTTGAATAACAATGCTATTAAGTTTGAGAATACATACCATGTATTACGTAAAAGTACATGTACATTGGTGGAGGGGGGGGGGGGGCAATTGTCTTCCCAGTCTTTAAAGAAATGTTATGCCAGTTTATATTCAGGACATAATATATAGTTTCAAAGTTATAGTGTGATAGTGATCAAGTAATGGTATACATGTACAGTTGTACATGAACTGAAATGTTTTTTTTTCTAATTGGCGTTGATAAAATGTTATGATTCTGTCACTTTCCCTTCTCCCCCCTCCCCCCTCTCTCTCTTCCTCCCTCCCTCCCTCCCTCTCTATTTCTCTTTTTTCCTCTCTCTTTCTCTTTTTTCCTCTCTCTCTCTCTCTCCCTCCCCCTCTCTCTGTCTGGCTGTCTGTCTTTCTCCCTCTCTTCCTCCTCTCTTTCTCCCTCTTTCTCCCTCTTTCTCTCCCCTCAGGCAAGCATGGTCTGTTTTAGGTAGCATGGGGAGTGAGGAGGCAAAGAGGTTGTATGTTGAAGAACTTTTACAGGTGAGAATATAAAAATGCATTGTTGTCTTGAAATTGTGGAATTTTGTTTTCCTCTGTGAAGCTCTGTTTGTCGTCTTTTATATTGCTGTTGTTCCATATTTAGTAGTTGTTAGTTTTCAAATCACTTTCTAGTTGTTACCATTTATTATACACAAATATTTATCTCTTTTTTTAGCCCCTTTGATGCTAAAAAGTCTATGCACAGTTTAGTCAGTTATGCATGTATGGCAACTATGTTTTTGTAAGGCTATTTGGGAATTACACTTGCACTTTTTTAATTGTTCAAATTGATACAAACTGTGCCATTATATCCAACCTCATCTGACTCATTAAAACCATTTGAATTTTAAGAAGAAATCAATTTGTTCTCTTTCTTCTAAAAGATCATATTTAATCTTTAAAAATTGGGGTATGTACAGTGTACCACCTATTGCAGTGGAAGGGTTAAAATGTTGACTGGAGGAAGACTTATGGAAGGACATTTGGAAGAGTGGTCTCAGACTCTCAATAGATGGGTTTTATTGCTTTTTGTGTACGGCTTTGAGTATTGTTTTTGTGTGTAAAATTCTGTTGTTGCTCCATTTAAATTCTGTTGATTCAAGCAACATATAGGGGATTTTACCATCATATCGACTAGAACCTTTAATAAGGGGACCATCACCATTACCTCCTTTTCTCTGTAAAGACAGGTTCCTGGCTACTGTGCTATATTCAAAGTGCGAACTACCTGCTAGGTTACTTCTATAAAGAAATATTGCAAGTTTAAATACTCTCTCAATTAATGTGAAAGCAGCTTGTGAGTAGTAGACCAGTCAATGTACTTAGAAGTAATCGTCTAGGGGAGAATGCATACAGAAACCCAAGTCAAACTTGGATTCCTTATGCAGAGTTTTATTTCATTCTTCATTGTATTAATTCTTTTTTATCATTAATCCATACAGTACTATTAAAGTAAAAGTTTGGTGTTTGATTAAATCATTTTATACAATAATACATACATACTAGATGCATACTTATTAATTGTGTAGGTGATAGGTCCCCTTTCAAATTCATAGAAAACAAATGAATGCTTTAGTGTATGAATATATTTTCCTATTGGTGTCGTACTGTGTATATTTTGTTTGATATGCTATCATCTTTTCTTTTCTTTGTTTTGATGTTGCATGTTTATTCTCTGTTTTTACATAGACTATCCTGGATAATTCCAAAGCTCAGGATATTCCTCACTTGTACAAAGTGAGTCTACATATAGTCTTGTTTTCTTTACATGTACAGGGCCTAAAAAGAAAGTTTGTTACAGCAAAGTCACTAAAATTGCAAAAGTAAAGAAAATAAGAAATGACATGTACATCTTTCAAGAAAGATGCTGTCCTATCCAATCTTAAGGCCTGGTCTCAACTTTTTTCAATTACAATGACCAAAGGGATAGCTACATGTACTATTCCACAATGGTAAAGTCTCCTAGGTATTTTTGGAAAAGGTGGGACCACCCATGTCTTTACCATGTATATATAAACCACTGGGGATAGGTTTATTAAAGGTTACAGGTATAGTTGGAATGAAAGGTTTGGCCTGGCTTCAAGATTATTTTTTGCCAAAAGGAGTTTAGCATGATCCGGCGATGTTTTTTTATAAAAAGACTTCCCTGTATCCACAATTTTTTTCTTCCAGCCTTTTTATCTTGCTTGCATTTTTAGTCAAAGTTTACCCTTTTCAGTATTATCGTTGAAAATTGTTCCAACTGCTTGAATTGCATGATCTATATTTGCATGTTATAAAGATGTTCCTGAACACTGCAGCCTTTTTTTTTTAAATCCTGTAAAATCTGTTATTTGATGAAAGTGAACATTTTTATGTACTTCCTAAACTTTATATTTGGCTTAATAATTATTTTTGAACTTGGTAAACTGACAATTTATATAGCAGATATCGTTTTATACTCATGATATTCAATATTCATTGTAGATTGACTATGATTCTGCTAGTTTCTTCTTTAATCTCTTCTTTTTTTCTTCAAATCACCAATGCTCAAGATAATGGAGATTTTTGTAAAATCACATCTTCCCTGTTTTCTTCACCCAGATCATAGAGACCATGCCACAGACGGATGAGGTGGTGACCTTTCTCAAGGTCATGGGTCCCTTCTTTGAACTTGTCCATGAGGGAGAACCCGAGCATGTCCCAGCATCATCTCGTCCGCAGGTCACAAAGGTCAATGGGCATGTCAATGGAGGGGTCAATGGAGGGGTCAAGATGAAAGAGACAAAAGTGGATGAAAGAGGTGAGAGAGTGCTGCAAGTGTCGGGTGGTTTCTTCGCAGCTGTGCTTTAACGACCACCTGTCTATAAAAACCATGTTTTCTGCTTCCCTTTGAATGGGTGGTCATCTGATATTTGCTCATGAGACAATTTCTCTGGGCTTTATGTAAAAAAGAATATAGGGTTAGAGTTAGATATGCAGTTGGGTTACAGATTAGCTTTATGGTTAGGGTTTTGAGTCCAGATAGTTGAAAATTTGGGTCAGTGTCACAAGAGTGTGTGTCTTACAACCAGTTTAACATGCTTTAGTGATAATGGATACCGGTAGCACATTTTTAGCCTCTTTTGAAAAGTGTTCCTCATTCTGTATTTCACCTTGCTAAACCTGACAATTCCCATCTTGTAGGTGACCAAGCCAGAACCCTTCAAAATGGAGATCTGAGCGATGTCTCTGATTACACCAATGGTTACTTGGAGGATGACCTTGACCTCATTGGGAGGTCAAAGGGCAAGACGGAGCAGCTGGAGAGCTCTAGTACTGAGGGGGAGGTCAACGGCCATAGCGAGGAGGGGGAGGTTACGAAAGAAGAAACGAGAGAAAGCAGCTATGTGAGGGTTGTATCTTCGCACCAAGGAGAGAGTAAGTATGAGAACATTAAAGGGATCTGGTAACTTTGTCTAAGATTCTGAAATAAAATCCTGGATTTAGCTCATGCTGCAAGGATAATTATAAACCTTTAGGTCAGTCAGGAACTCCATGACTTTTACAAGCCGATCGCCTGTCTGATTATCAAGATATTTATGATTGAAAATCGAAACCAAATTTTTGTTTGCCAAACTTTTTTCATAACACTACAGTCTATTGGGGAAAACGAGTATGGTAAAGCTGGTCACTCAAAGATTTTTACATTTTCGAGGCATTTTTTAATCATTTTGAAGCGCGATTTTTTTAGAGCTTCAAATATTACACCATATCACAGACAATGGTAGCATGCAGGACCAGCATCTCAGATTTAACATTGTTAAACGATGCCTTTAACTCTACCTTAGCAAGGTTGCTGCATGCAGGGTCCTCTCCTAGGCATAGCACCCTTTAGCTGACACCAAGGGTGGATGTCCTCAGATAATTGTGGAGTATCAGGAGTGTCAAATCTGGCAGATATGAGCGCTCCACAGAAACCTATTATTATTATTATTATTATTATTATTATTATTATTATTATTAAGAACACCAGGGCACTGTTTCATAAAACTCGTTATAAACAACACAAGTTACAATAACTGGTATAAGCTATTGAAATTGTTGCATTTGATTGGCTGTGAGCAAATTTCTAATAGAAATGTGATACTTGTTGATAAAAAGTGATATGAAACAGGACCCAGGGGTGAGTTCTCACCAACAAGGTACCAATGTGTGTGATACATTTTTTCAACCTGCAGCATACATGTAGCTTTGATTCTGCAAAACTACACATCTTGGTTTAGATTCCGCAAAGCCATATTTCACTCCATGTTGTCCAAGGGTAAGCAAGTCAAGCAGAGAAACCTGACTGCATATAGCTTAATGATAATGTTTATAAATGACTGAAAGTCTTCCTATACACTGGTCACTGCTGCTGTTGTAAAGTCTGTTGGGGGAGGGGGAGGGGGGGGGGCTACTTATTGATGATTTTTTTTTTTTTTTTTTTTTTTTTTTTTTTTTTTATATGGGGAAGGTCTTTGTTGAGAGTAGTTTCATAATCATTGATAAGATCACCGGGTATAAACTGAAAGAAAAGCTAAACCATGTAAGCAATCGTTGATATCTAGATTCTGCAGAGGAACACCCACTCTCTTGTTTTCAACCAATCAATTAAATGATGTTTCTTGTTTATCCCTAGATTCTGCTGAGCTCAGTCATCCCATCCTGATCTCTAAGAGCCAGCTTGAAGCAGCAGAGGAGCACCTACCCTCAACCAGTGAGAGTGATTCTGATGGAGACGAGTTCTGTGACTCTGTAGATGAACCGCTCATCAGTAGGGTAAGTACATCAATCAAATTCAGCTATTATAAATCTGGTCCAGAGAACCAGAGAGATCTCAAGCTTAGAGTCAGGGCTCGACTTTATCGGGAGCCCGGTGGCCATTGGCTCCCTGAAACCCCTGCGGGCTCCCTGAAAAAGTGCTTGAGGAGCCCGGCTGGCTCCCTAAGTTTTTCTAGTATCAGCCACGAAAAATGCTGTTTCTTACCAGCACTTTAATCCATGTTTTAATCCATCTAAAAACCCAAATTCCGCAGTCAAAATCATGAAATATGCGCTAGGCATTCCAAGGCACACTTGGCTCAACTCCAGCGCGAATAATGAGTTGCAAAAGAAAACACATCGAGATCAGTGCAGGAATGCCATGCACAGAGATGCCAACTAGTACGGATTTCCCGTAATTTCTACGGGAAATCGGCCGATTACGGGCGGTACGATTTTCATACCATAAATTCCGGATTTTGCTGATTTTGCCGATTTTCAAAATTAGCACTTTAAGGTTTAGCACGTTTAAGGTTTAGCACGTACTTTTGACTATTGCAGCGCAGCCATCCTTGAATCCATGCATAGAAATCCCACAGGGCTTCCGATTGGACAATTTGTTATCTAGCACACCCTTTTCAGTGCATACATGTGCATACAACAACATGTGCTTCGCGAGCGGGGGCCGGGTGAAATACCTCTCTTGGCCGCGCCGCTACCGCCCGCCCAGCGCCAGGCCTCGCTACGCTAGCGCCGTGTACACTGTCGGATTTCTCACAGGCTGTCACAGCGTTCGTCGATTTTCGTCGACAATCTGAACTCATGTTGGTTGGATTTAGATATCAATCATCATGTCTTCCACAACTAAGAAGCGTGACAAGAAGTTACAGACTTTTAAAGAAGAATACAGTAAGAAATGGAAATGCATCGTGTAACACCAACTAATGAACAGGTATGTTACTTTTATTTAACTTGTTGTGCTATCGCGCTTGCCTGCGGGAGCTGCGCTTGCCAGCGTGCAGAAAAATTTGCGTCGCGCAGAAAATTACGGATTTTGTCTCCAAATTACGGATTTTTAGCCTTATGATTACGGATTTGTGCTCTAAAAGGTTGGCATCCCTGCATGCATGATAACGTTATATCTCCGCACTCGTAACGAGTGCGCAATACATGCTGCATTGTATGTCGGTGCACTCAGAGAATGTACACACTAAGACAAACGCACGTGGTCGCTGCGTTGCCAGAGCTGAGTGTATGTTTACGTCGACTCGTGTTTGTGATACATGTGCGTTTGTGATCGTGAGTGCTTATTCTTCAGCGTGCGTACCTGGATGGACTTGATTATTGTTTGAACATAATTTTACGAACTACAAACTTCAAAGGCGTGTGTAAAAAGGGGTTGATTGTTGTTTTGTGAACATATGTACGAATTAGGGAGATTCGTGGCTAATCGTTAAAACGGCGTGTATAAACGGTCAAAGGGACTGAAAAGAATAAAATATGGAATAAAAAAGTTTGACTTGAATGTCGTTGGACTAACTTAACGGCAATCAATAAATGAATTTATTATTTCTTTCATATGTTTTCGCAAGGTTTGTGTACTACTATAAACTGTTGTGTGTTTTTTCTTACAGTTTATGTATTTCACAAAATGTTTTTATTGTAAACTGAAAGTAATTTAGCCTTCCATGGGTTGGCTGTCATATAGTAATACGTCATTTGATTAATTAAAAAAAAAAAAGTATTTGACTATTTCAATCACGTTTCGTCTGCTATTACGACTGAGCTTTTACTTAATAATACACCCCTCCCTGGTCCCGGCGCTGATGATTATAAACAAGGGAAACGCTCTCGGCGGTCTCGTCTGCATAACGCAATTCAATATGATAAACCAGAACGTCAATGACGTAGCGCTCATCCGCGTCTCGCAACAACAAATATCGTAAATTTTATGTGGTACACTTTTGAACTGGTCAAAAAATAAAAATTTGATGCCCTGAAAGGGACATAATTTCATTTCATTTGCATAACGTACCATAAATAATCAAGCAAAATCTCACAATTCTGTGTAGAAGTTTAGTGTACCAAAGTTAGCTCTACGATATAAAGCAAACCAAATCAAAATCGGTCGAGAAATGAAGGAGAAGAAGCCTTTTTTGTGATTTCGAATAAATTTGCATAAGTTAGCATAGATAATGAATTTCACGATTCTGTGTAGAAATTTTAAATCCCCCTCCTAGCCCTATCATATGAAACAATCAGAATCAAAATCGGTTGAAAAATAACGAAGAAGAAGCATTTTGAAAATCTTGATGTTGATGCCACAACAAAGTCTAAGTTTGTTGACCTTAAATGACCTTTGACCTTAACTTAGTGACGTGAAATTCTACTCACATGATTTGGGAGACTTGATAACCCTATAGTCCAAGTTTCATTGACTACAAACTTATACTTTCAAAATTATATCAAAAATTCAAAAACTTAACCTTAGGTTAAGTTTTTGATGATGATGCTACAACATAGTCCAAGTCTGTTGACCTGAAATGACCTTTGACCTTGACTTTGTGATCTGAAATTCTACCCACATGATTGGGGATACTTGATTACCCTATAGTCAAAGTTTCATTGACTAAGAACTTATACTTACAAAATTATATCAAAAATTCAAAAACTTAACCTTAGGTTAAGTTTTTGATGTTGACGCCGTCACCGGAAAAGCAGCGCCTATGTCTCGCTTTTTGCTACGCAGGCGAGACAAAAAAGGTATCGTGACGGTGTGTTTCAATTTTTTAATAGTTAATGACCATTATTATGACCACAAAAAAAACGTGATAAACTTGGGCTCCCTGAAACCCCTGCGGGCTCCCTGAAAAAGTGCTTGAGGAGCCCGGCTGGCTCCCTAAAAAAAAAGTAAAGGTCAGGCCCTGTAGAGGTTATGGAGAATATCTTACAGGCTTTGTCCATACAACTATTGGTCATTCAGAAATGACTAATGTCTTTGTATCTTGGGTTCATTGGAATCAGCGATTAATAATCCTAGTTTTTTCCTACCAAAACTTAATGAAATCATTAATAAAGGAATAGTATCTGATTAAAAAAATAGCATTTCCTGTATCATCATCATCATACTTCTTCCTGTCTTCTTTTGTTTGTGTGTTTGTTTTTTTTTTGTCATCAACACCACTAAATTACAATATCTCGTACTCCATTGGAAATTAAGGTCACATTTCCCATTTCTCAAAGCAATGAAAATACCAGTATATGATGATGTTTTATGATCCTTGCTATATCCTTGGCATTTCAGACAGTGGACACGGGTATGTGTTGTTGAAAAAATTCTTATCTAATATCAAAGCTACATTTAAGTTTAACTACTGCTATTCCTCCTGGATAAAAGAAACTGAAGAATTTTGCTCTTGATAGTTAGAGACGTAGAATTTATGTTGTTGCTCTTATGTTTGTTTGTTTGTCAGCCTTCTGGGTAATTTATCATGTCATCTTCTCCTAACCTGCTTCATTGCATGATATTGTGACTGTTGTTTATTCCGATGCAGATAAGCGTAGCTCACATATCAAAGACGGATTCGCTCCCATCTGTTATGGAGGAGGAAGAGGACCAGAGGAAGCACCTCACATCAACTCCATTCAGTGGAGACCATGCCGTAGTCACCAGGGCAGAAGTACATAGTAAGTTCTTGGTCCTATGGCCAGTTTAGGTTTGTGCTAACATTTGAGATTTTTCCTGTTGTCTATTAAATGCAAATGATAAAACATCATCTCCTTTTTTAGTTTGTGTAATTAATATAGTGTTTTTGTTGTTGATATTCTTCCAGATGATGTTGATGCTGTCATCTTGCCTCAGTACACTTCAAGCTCCAGTTCAGCGCCCACGATTTCTACACCTTCAATGCGAGGTGGCGGAGAGGTCACTGAGGGGTCAAAAGGTCACCAAGGTCAAGACAGTGCATTGAACCAGTCTGGACAAGGTCATTTAAGTGGTGGGTAATTTTATGATTGTTAACATTCCAAGGGCACTGCTTGAAGATAATCTGAGGTTTGGTAGAGAAAAGAAATTTGGAAGGAAACTTGTTGAATGTGTTCTCATATTGTTCCAGTTGTAAACAAAGATGGTAATAATTCACAGTGTTAATACAGCACCTAATTCTAGGATTTTAAAGATACATATACTGGATATTTTGATGTTCTCTCCATTATTTCTGATGAACTGTATTGCAACTTTCTGAAAGGAATGGCAAATCTAGCCCAGCCTACATCTCATTCATGCTGTATTTCACATTAGGAGGAAAATAAATAAAAGCAACTTCAACAGTCATGAAAGAAATCTGAGCAAAATTTCCTTAAAGGGATCCGGTAACTTTGTCTCAGATTCTTAAATAAAATTCTGGATTTAGCTCATGATGCAATGATAATTATAAACCTTTAGGTCAGTCAGGAACCCCATGACTTTTACAAGCCGATCACCTGTCTGATTATCAAGATATTTATGATTGGAATTACAAATTTTGAAAACCGTTCGCCTGACGGTTTTCATAACACTACACTCTATTGGGGAAAACGAGTATGGTAAAACCGGTCACTCAAAGATTTTTACTTTTTTGAGGCACTTCTTGATCATTTTGAAGCGCAATTTTTTTAGGACTTCAATATTACACCAAATCACAGAAATTGATAACACGTAGGGCCATGTATCTCAGATTTAACATTGTTAAACGATCCCTTTAAGGTATAGACCAGTTCTGGTCAAGCGATTGCATGGTGAAAGAAACGGTGTGGAATCGATCATCTAGCATATAAGTATTGGTGTGTAATGCAAGGTTTTGGAATCATCAAAATGTTAAGAAATTTGGCCCAGTCTTGGTAAAGTTACAAGCACTATACACAGAAAGATGTAAATGGGACTACGCGATATCTATCCGGTACGGATAGATATAATAATTTATCAAATATATCAATTAGTAGGCGGTTTACAGGCAAAAGTTTTATCATCACATATTAGTCAAAACATATTCTTTCACATGATTGGTAATAAGATTTTCCATTTCATTTTTTGAGAGGGGGGTGTTGCCAAAACTGGTCTATACCTTTAACAAAACTATTTCAACCTTTAAACCACTACTCTTTATCTATCATCATGTCTGCTCAGGTTACGTATCCTCCGACAGTTTCCAGAACCTTCGATCCTCTGGATCACAAGACTCGTCCGATGGGGGTGGCAGGAGGAGAGAAGGAGGGGGAGGAGGGGGTGCCGGTAGGGGAGCACCCGGAGGCGCTAGTAGTCCCCTTAGATCACCCTTACCGGATGGAATGGTAGAGCAGATCACCATCTCTCTGGAGAGACTGCAGAGAGATATGAACAGTGTTCTGGTCAGACTCAACACGCTGGAGACCATTGCTATATCAAGGCATCAGGTACGCACAGACTGTCTGGGATGAAATTTGTTTCCTCTTGGTACAGATGGGAGTATGTCCAGGGATAGAGGTGTGGCTTGTGAAGAACCAACACAGTGTTTTAATTTATTTATTTACCACTTGTGGGATAAAACAATAGATCTTTAATAGAGGTACACATTCAAAGTATGCATCTATTGATTTGTTATAAATCTTGGTATCCTTTTCATGTGAAATTTGCCCTTGATCTTGTTGTTCTTTTTACTAGCATCTCAATATTTACATTTCCAGTCTCTGATTCCTGCACATTTATTGCTTTTCCCTTCTATAAAAAAAGTTATTGTAATCAAGAAGAATTTTCCATTTGAATTTAAGCCATTGAATGTGGTGAAATAAGATTGTGCTGAAGAATAATGTGCATTTCCTGTAGATCACAGCCCAAGTTATCTCATATTCACTGGGTTAAAAAACACCTTTGTGAAGTGGCACTTGTTACCAAACTTAGATTTGCTGAAATGCAGATAAATTTGAATTTATAGAGAGGATTGATTTTGTTTTGTTTTGTTGGATCCTTTGTGTACGCATGTGCTCGAGAGTATCCTAATCGTAATTATGCAATGTGAGATTTTTTTATTTATTTTATTTGTTTTGCCTCTTTAGCTTGAGACTCAGCAAGCATACATGAGAGAGGGGATTCCCCTACCCCAGGGAAGTGCCCCCATCAGGACTCCGCCCCCACCAGCCACGCCCTCATGGTGGCCCTTCCCTACCCTCCCTGTGAGAACGGTCTTCATCCTCCTGGTCTGGCCCTTCATCGTCCAGTGGATCCTCAGGTTCCTTGCTAGGCATCGGAGAGCACGACCACCGCCTCGATGAGGGATCCATCGATGTTTCTACTTGTAAAGACAAAAATTAGAGAATCTATTCCTATGATGCAACAGCTCTGAATCGATCAATTGAAAATCGCCCAGAACATTGCATATCAATATATCGTCTATTCAGAGTCAAAAGGGTGTTAACTGTCTGAAGGTAGAAGAGTTAGGCGCCTTGGATCAATTTGAGTGGCGGTAATCACGCATGCTTCCTGTAATGCTATGGAAGGCCGTTGATGACTTTATTCACATGCCCCAGACGTATGGAAAAGGGCACACATCTGCTAAATAACAGGCGGTGATTGGTCAATTAGCAGACGTCTGCCTGTTATTTAGCAGACGTGTGCAAGGTGCGATAGCACACATCTGCTACATGTAGTTTATTAGCACACGTGTGCCCTTTTCCATACATCTGGGGCATGTGAATAAAGTCATCAACAGCCTTCCATAGCTTTGCAGGAAGCACGCGTGATTACTGCCACTCGAATTGATCCAAGGCGCCTTAATGCCCTTCTGGCTCTCAACAGACACTATGGTGTTATATCGTTAGTTAGGGTTGTAAAAGGCATACATGTATCAATCATTTATCATTTATGTCCTGAAAAGCTGTTCGACATGTCCAAGGCTATCTGGTATCATAGTCTTCACTTAGAATTTGAACCAGGGAATACGAGATCTTCTTGTTTAATAGTACAATAACAATTTAGAAGTTAGAAAACTTTTGAAAATTCAGTGAACACTGTATCATTATTATATACCATTATTACTGTTACTTGCCAATACTTCTGATATGCAGTATTTTCTTATACCCCTGCATTCTCTATTGCAATGTACATGTAGGACATACAGAAATTTGTATCATGATGGGTGTGGTATACATTTATCTGTATTTGGTTCAGAGCTTCGTACATACATTAACTGATATGCGCACATGTGTAATAAATGTTGATCTCTGCATTATTTTCCTTTGAAGTCTGAGCTTTTAATCAATGAAATCAAAAGATATTATGACCTGAAACCATGTTAGTCCAATCATTGTTTTAGGTGACTCTTGTAGTAACAATTTCATTTTTTTAAAGTTTGAATAATGCCAGGAATTCTGATATTGCAAAAAGAATAAACTTTCCATCAATCGGTGTTGATATTATAATAAATAATGTTTGATCAAATGGATAGTGCACCAATTTTTTTTTTTTCAATCTTGATCAGGATCTTCTGTTCTAATTTATGTTAATGTTTTTATCTTAATAATCATGTTTTGAGTTGATATCTTTTCTTTCAGGTAAATACACAAGCCTGTGTAAAATGGTGCAATATATAACATGTCTTTATGAGCTGCACTTGATTTTGATGTTTGATAAAGTTGTTTTATTTTGTTAGTCTTTAATTCTGATGCGAGTATGAAACTGTGAAACAAGGTTAACTGTGAAATAAAGAAAGTACTAAATAAAGTAAGAAATGCAGAAACATCTACAGATATAGTTTTTGACCCGCATTCATTACAGTTAGGAAGTAGGAAGGCCAAATCTTGATAAAGAAAAGACATGTGATTGACTTATCTGGTGTTTTATTTCTTCAGTCTTTCGTGTATGTATATTTTCAATTTAGTTTCCTCACTCGCGCTTTTGCATTTCTGTAATACAAGAGCGAATGAAAAGATTACATTTACCTTTCTTAACCGTATAAAGTGAAAAGGAAGACTTCATGATATATGTGCAGGTGCGAGATATAAGCAGTGTGTAAAAATCTATGTATGAATTCCAGCCAAAAATTATCTGTTCTGTTAATTTAGCATGCTTGATATGTGTGTTTTTCATTTTGTTTCTAAGCAACCTTTATCATTATTTTTTTTAATTATTATTTATTCGGCACTTGCAAAAAAATATGAAAATGAAACAAAATTAGAATGACAAAAATTACATAAATACAAATTTTTGTAGCAATATTCTAAGTGCAAAAGATGGGGGCGATGAAGGAAGAGAGCAAACTTAATCACTGTTACCGTAATGGTCCCTCCGCCCAACCAACTGATGTACTCAGAAGACGAATAAAGAGAGTAACAAATCAAGGATAAACAATAAGAAAATAAAGAAAAGAGTAACTGTATGTCCCGTGTACATTGTTGAAATATTTCAGCTGCTGGGTAATTGTATCTCAGTTTGAATATTTTTTAAAAAATGACGTTCAATATTTCATAAGTGTTGATTTACTCTTTTTTTAACCCACCAAATGTCCGCTCCATGAAGGGTCCGATACTGATGAAAATTGCATTTTGTATTCTGAATTTATCATTTACAATGTACTATCACTATGAACATGACAGACAAAGAAAGAGGACAAAATAAACAGTTCCTCAGGTAGACTAAGGAACATCCCTTCACTGCTATTATGTAAAAATGTGTAGAACAGGTATATTTTGTCCTCTTTCTTTGTCCGTCATGTTCATAGTGTATACTGCCTTTAGGGATATAAAGATGGTAGGAAGACATTCATAATGTTATGTTAAAGTTATAAAAACTTTATAGAAGCACAAATGAACTTGATTTACCATTCATCAAATTATCTCTGAGTAATATTAAAGATAAAGTTGAGTTCTGGTCATCCGATTGCATTGTGAAAGAAAAGGTGTGGAATGGATCAGAAAAAGTTGATCATGTACCATGTAAGTATTTGTGTGTACTGCAAAGTTCTTGAGTCATCTAAATCATAATAAATTTGGCCCAGTCTTGGTAAAGTAACAAGCACTGTACACTGAAAGATGTATATGGGACTACACAAATGGTGTCAGGGCTACTAACCTTGATTTCCTAATCTTTCTATGCTCTTTACTCAGCCAGTATATATTTTCTACCAAAATTGTTTGGCAAATGACATTTATTTGTAATTTTGAACATTCAGTGCAAGTTTCGTTCGATTCTGTGACAATTCATTTTTTTTTTTTTTTACCAGAACTTGCCTTTATCTTTAAGGTCAAATGTTATGTATGTGTCATTTTTTTAACCAAATTAACATTGAACTACCGGGTATGTATTTTTTGTTTGTTTAAGAATTAAGGTTGTTTTTTGCCAAAAAGGACACCATTTCGAAACTAAGAAGTGTTTGACCTAAACAAAATGTATTTTGTCCATTATATAGCATAGACCCTTTGTCAATTATATAGCATAAACCTTTGTCAATTATATAGCATAAACCCTTTGTCAATTATATAGCATAAACCCTTTGTCAATTATAAAGCATAAAACCTTTGTCTCACAGGAAGTTTAAAACAAATATTTGATTGGTTCGGTATGAATTTTGTAGAATTGAAATCACAATGATTCTACGATATATTCCTCATAACTTTTGCCAAATCCTAATATTTATACAACTTCATTTTTGTTATCTGCTGAAAGTAAGATGGACATTGACTCGAATTCAATTTACCCATACAGTAGGATGAATATGTGCAAACATGGGATAAATGTTCTTGACATAATTTCTTTCCCCTTTGGAATGATGCTGACCCTTTAAAGTAGATATTCATTGATTTAAAAAACTAACTTTATTTTCATTATTGCAAAGTTAAAACTTTGATTCGACAAGGTAATCAAAATTCAATGCTTGAAAACATTCAAAGTAATGATTATTATAAATTATAAAACGCTTCAATACAGCCCCGGCATAGCACCTGAAGAGCTCTCCGAACGCTGCTGAGATGTGTAAGATCACAGTATGGACATGACTTGCACAAGCAGACGATGTCCCATGACATCTCACACATTTTCAGTGCCTGTGTTTTCATCTTCTCTTGAGTTCTTTCTCTTACTTCACTACCGTCAGGCTAAATGTATAATCTATCGCCTCACTCTAAACCCCGCGCATGGTTTTATTTTGATGACAAATGCAGCGATACAAAAATAAAGGAATCTGTCGCTTGTAAACAAAATAAGACCCCATTGTATATTCAGCCTCACACATCGGGGTATGTTCGGCGTTTCAAGAGGGAACAAATGCCGTCCTTAATATCATTCCGGGGGGTTTTCAATTTGAAAGTCTGGTTTCTTTGATTGTTAATTAACCCCTATCCTGTGTATTTACAAGCAAAAGATTTTAGTTATCAGAATCGGGTCATATCCCCTTTTGAATGGTTTGACATGCCATTACATTTATATACACTAAACTCATGATAATTTGAGAAATAATAGCTTTGCAATTATGTTCATTCTCTATGGGATGTCGTCTGCTTGGGCAGTGTTGGTCCATATAGTGACGTCATTAAAACATCGTTATTTTTTCCTGGCGAATCTCTCGTATATCCCTGCTGCTATGGAGGTGGTTGTATTTGTATTTTTATAAATCACCCAATATGTAGTTGACCTAAAACTTGTCCGATGGCCATCTGTTAGCTTACCAGTTTCTAGTGATACATTAGTCGACATATTTGTGATCTTCTTTGAATTTCACCTTTAAAAAAATAAAAAGGGACTGCATCATTCTTAAATTATGTCAAACATACTTTAAAAGTTTCCATTTACCCTGATGTTTACTATTTACCGTTTTACAGTACATACAAGGATTTATAAAAATGCACTTATTGCCCTCTGAATATGATATATCCTACCTACCTTATAATGCTTCTAACTGGAATTTTTCTAAACTTGAACAATTTGTTGTAATATGTTGAAAGATCCAGTTGAATTTTCAGTTCACTGGAGTTCAAGTTTTTATCAGTAAAGGGCTTATAAAGTAGGCTTGCGGTAGCACCATGTGAGAGAGAGGGCTTGTTTAGATATGGTGGGGGTAAACCGCCATATTTTGTTAAACTTGTAAATGAATGGCAGCTGTGCACAAAGGATTTGCGTTGTCACTGAGCTCTGTGTTATAGAATTTGAGAAGGTGGAGCATATTACGCTTTATGTCTTATTAAAATTAAAGGTTTTGCAGTGTCATATCTGAAGAAACCTCAAGGTATTGTTGGAAGCACGCTATGGAATTGCGTGTCCATCAAGTTTATGAATATTTTGTCTATTGTCACAACTTTGGCTTTTCATACTTGTAGAGCTGTGTTATTATTGTTAACTTTTTGAATACGTGTCTTGATAATCACTTGCTATAATTGTATATACCGGTATGCATATATGTACATTTTGGAAAGAAATCAAATTTTATAAATGCCTTTTGTGTATGATCACAAAAGTAAATTCACTACTAATTCATATAAATGTCATTTTGTTGTTATTGCATTCTGATGTACAGTTAACAAATTCAAGATATACCAATATCATTCAGGCTCCTTCCAAGAGACGACTGCTTTTGTTGACATCGTAATATGCAGAGGCTGGCTTGATACTGTAATTTCTTTAATTTGGCAACTGCAAAGCACATAATCTACATTTGCCAATCTCCACCCAGGTGCAGTAAATGGGTACCCCCGGAGGAAGAAATTTCTTAAATGCTTTAGTTTAGCGCCTTTAGCGTTTAGAGTATACTCATATAGTAGCAGTGCTATATAAATCGACCTATTATTATATTATATCAATAATACTGCCAAATACAAAAAGTACATCAACAAGAATTTGTTTGGTCTCAGTCTAACATTTTATTTTTTTTCTCACAAGACACTTTTCAATCAAATGATTTTTTTTTCTTTCTTCCAGCTACAAAACTGATCACTATTCCTATACAATCACATCTACTACTCATACTGTACAACATCAATTGAAAAGAGAAGAAAAAATAAACACATGACAAAAAAAATAATGGGCGATTTGAAACATAGCTTTTGCACCTATGACACAAACACTGAATCTCACAGAAGCAAAATATAGCTACGACAAAATAAAATCAAGGTTCTATTACATTTTCTTATACATCAAAACTTGTACAGTTGTTTCCGTTTCATGAACTACATCGGTTCAATAGAGTCCAAGGTAGTGCACATTGTAAGGTTCAGTTTCATTTATTTGACTTCTGCATATAAACGGAAAACATGTTTAAAAACAATAATTTAGCAACAAAGAATGAACTATTGCGTTGCAGTGGCTTTTTGACAGTAAAGTAGCTCCAGCCAATACTGTTTCTTTTTTTATGATCGCTAACAAAACTATTTAAAGACACAATAGCTATCTGCAGAGGTAGGGGGTTGTTCTGTTGAGGAATAGCAAGAAATGTGAATGAAACTATTTAGTTAACTGTACAAGCATCTTCCAGGAGGTACATAGACTTAGTTTTGGGAGGATACCTGAAGTGGTTGCCTGAATTGCCTCGCTCTAGGAGGAAACATGTCTATAACGGGAACCTGTCTTTAAAGGTCACCTGTCTAGGATGGTCACTTTCTGTGTTTCCCTTGTGTGGCCTTAATAAGACGGTTTGAGTGTATTGGCAATCTTTTCAGAGTCCTACCAAGAGCAAGGTTTCAAATGTATTTCATAGCTCTGCTGTATGGCATACCTGTTGTGCATGTAAGCAAATCAATAATAACACATTGGTGTGTTATTTTAAATTGACGGACCTTAGTTAGATGGTACCTTGGTTTGCGATTAGACACTTTGCTGGTAGCACTATTCTTGTCCACTCTTTGTAGTATTGAATGTACAACATTGGTGTTCAAGTACAACATCTTTCATTTACTGAATTATTGGGGTGGAATTTGAAAATTGGAGGTTGTATATTGCTATATGTCTTGCATGGAATTAATACCACAAACGTTTGAACCATAAACAGGCTGTCAATTGATTATTTTAACATTATACATGCTTCTAGATCAAAGCTGGGCTGTTCTTTAGTATCAAGTTCATAAAATACAAGTGGTCAACTTTAAAGTAACTCTGACGATCAACTTTACCAATCTATGCTCATGCTTTAACCTGAGCAATTTACAGAATAGTTATGTAAAACTTTGACACAAAACAGGAAAGAAATGCAAACTATCTGCATGGTATGTAGTCTAGTAGTACATTCAAACATGTTGGGAATTCTACAATGCATCCACAGTTGTACACTCGTTGGTGGAGGAAAAAATACTGTACTTTTGAATAGGAACACTGAACAACCTGTACAGAGACGATTTTATGTATTTATATACTGAAGACATCCAAATCACATGATTGATAAACTGTATTGTGTAGATTCAAAGGCCTTTCTTTGATTATGACAATAGATTATTGTAGAGAGGCCTCCATATGGCATTTTGATTGCATGTCGTCTTGCCGCAATTTGAATACATATACAATTGATTTTCATAAATAACCGGGGCAAGACACAGAATTATCAAGAATATATCATATGGATCATATCAAACTAACGGGTCACATCAAGATAAACTTTTATTATCGTCCATTTTGTGATGCAGTACTCAACAACGCTGCCTTGTTAATATACAAAATGGAAATCTTGTCTGCCAATCCACAACTCCTGATGCTACGTAACACATGATACATGGTAAAGATTTTCCGGCTTTATATTTTCACATTTACATCAATAAGTAAATATCCACACTTATTCTGTGCCCTTTACATGTATCATTCTCCATTGACAAGGCTTGGCTAAGAATATACTTCCAAAACACATAAAACTGTGCACTGCTGGCTAGTACCAATTTACAACTCTTAACTTCCTAAAAAAAAAAAAAACCTTGTTCACATCAAGTTTCAATTCCTTCCTTAGAATGTCTATTAAAACAAAAATACTGTTGCACTTCATCATCGAGATAAACCGACTACTTCTCACTCACAACACAATAACAGATTCATACTGAATATCTGATATATTACATATGATACTTGGTCCAATGTTTAAGCTTTATCATCACAAAATAAAAAACTCACAAAAAATAACTTGTCTAATCTGGCCGGTCTACAAGTACTCACTGATTTGTAGAACGTCTAACAATACGAGAATAAAAGTCTGTTAACAAATTTATTACAATATTCACCTTTTTTTATCATAGTTTGACAGGAAGAGAGATGAAAAAGGAAGCTACAAAATGGAAATACCAACACAATCATGTCATTTTTCTTCTCTCTCTTTCTTCAACAATTGTTGAAATGTTTGAAAAGGTGAGATGAAATCATGAAAGACTACATACAACGTAGATAGATGCAAGGCCACCAAAGAAGAATAGCTAGTTTTTAAGTGTTTTCAAATGGGGTGTAAGGCTTGTATGGAAGGGCATTCTGTCAACTCCATTCCATTTGCCTTTCCTTATTCTTTCAATATTCACCTTCAAAGAGAAAATCTGCAAAATTTATCTGGCAAATCTCCTTATTCATTACTGCAATGGACTTTAAAACAATTGGGCTTTTTATGAGCAGATCTTAAAATTATAATTTACCGCCGAATTGTGAATACATGTATGCAGGACATCTCAAAGTCTGAGAGTACATGCAGTTCTGTTTGCACCCCCCCCCCCCCCCCTCCTCACCATTCTTATCCCTTCCCTACAGATATAGAAATTTCCCATGATTCCCGAAAATAGATTTAGAGCTTTATAGCTCCGTGTTAAGAGCATTGCATACACAAAATGAATTATTGGAATTTCTTTTTTAACCTTAAACATTCAGCTTTCCCCTATAAAAATCCCACTGGCAAGTTATTCACGTAATATTGCCCCATTTTGTTTGCCCTAGACCTCCTGGTACAAGTACGAGTTTACCGGTAAATATTGCATTAAATGTAGGAATTTCAAAAAACTCAAACTCAAATTTGGAAATTGTCAAGGCATCTGAACTATCAATTTACATCCAACCATATCGGTTCATCATTGAAGTCTTTAAAGCTCTCAGAATGTCACCTAAAATATGATAGGAAGAATATCATCATACATGGACGCATATGTATTTTAAAGATACAAGAAACATGTGTGGGATATTTTTTTTGGGGGGGGGCAGGGGAGGGAATGGTTGTGTATATGAGCAGGAGAAAGGAAAAGCATGTAGGACAGTCAAACAATTGCAAAAAGTTGAAAGTAGCTGCTAGACACGTGTTTCTAAAGGCTGTTAATGCCTAATTTATACAAAAATGATTGTATAGATTACACTATGTCTAGACTTTTCAACTGTACAATGGAAAATCTATCGTGTTGATACAAACAAGTGGATATACTGCAGTAGCATGAACATTGTAACAAGTTACAAAACTTCCTTTTCCTACATAGGAACAGATCATAATCAAATAAATAATAACATTTTTCAATGGATAGAATGGAAGGAATTCATTATTGTAAATAAATTAGCTTCATTATAGGGTTACCAGCACATTCAGAAACTAGATGAATAAATACTTTTCTTTTGGTGTAATCTGATTGGTCGATACATGTATAAACCACAACATCATAGTAGGACCTGCAACTACTCTCAAAATCTGATTAATCTACTGAAAACAGAATGAAATATTCATACACAATGCCCACAATGTTTGAGAGTTGAATTTATACTATGAGACTCCTCTTTCGTTCTGCATTTTGCAATCTGTATTCAAATAACATACACTCATCCATATTACAAAAATAAATAAATAAAGCGTGGTAAATAGTTGCGTGTTTTGAGAAAACACCTACACGTGATTTCGATGCCTATAAGGTCATTCAATGTCAATGGATTTAAGCGCTACATTGAAGGAAACCCATGATTTGTACTTGAGTCTGATGACTTCGCAGATTGTCTCTAATGCTAATTATGATTGAGAGTCAGAGTTTTGAGGTAGGATTATTACTGACTACAGACTAGACTAAAAATCAACATCATGCATCCAAAACTATCGACAATAACAAATCTAAAAATATCAGTCAATCAGCGTGGCTGCATTTACAATTCATTCAAGTAGACGCGGAAGCTGATGTGGAGGAAATAACACGAGGAATTTCGCTAGAAACTGATCCAGATCAATTTACAAGGCAGCTGCCGATCAAAACACAATTCACTCAACAACTAATGACATACTACAGTTAGCTATGTACAGGTGGACACCATACCAATAATGATGAAAACTTCAGTCACAGAAACGAACAAACATTGAATACACGAACGTCTTATTATCAAGCATAGATTATTCCAAAATAACACTTTTTGTCAAACTTACTCTTCAGAAATACAATAATTTAAGAGCTTTGTTTCGTACGTGGAGGACATTGCAAAGGTTTATTTATATTAATTCTTGATTGCTTGAATGAAAAGTATTATGACATTTCCGAAAGCTCCATCCATCTTGTCTCGAAGAAAGAACGCATTGCGTGCCCGGCCAGGCCCACTTCAGATTCGTCCTCGTTAAATGTTTCACAGTTATCAAAAATGAGACGTGCATCGCCTGCAAATTCGTCTAGTGTCTTGTATCTGTACATAAGGAAGAAGAGGACACAAAAAGATGAGTTCCATGTCAACATTGAAAGTAAACAAGAAGCAGGTCTTTTTCATTATTCAAAAGACTGTGAACCTTATTTTCCTACAAGTGTTTAAAGATAAATCAATGACAACAAGAAAATAGTGGAGTTGGACATGCATGTTGCCTCTAATAATAACAAATTAATGATGGGGAATTCATTACATTGAGATTTCATTGGGCACTAGATCCGATTTCATTTCTTTTTCTCTTTCATTTAACTTTTAAAATTCAGTAATGCTTCTTGGTCACAATGAGGTTGGTAATATTTTGCTGGCTTGACCCATATCTGCCACATGATGTGGTGGTGGTTAATTTACCTGACTGCTAAGAAAGCATAAATGCTTGTTAGTTCGTTCGTTCGTGTCTCCTTAGATCAAG
This sequence comes from Strongylocentrotus droebachiensis, assembly GCA_035222895.1. Taxonomy (NCBI): domain Eukaryota; kingdom Metazoa; phylum Echinodermata; class Echinoidea; order Camarodonta; family Strongylocentrotidae; genus Strongylocentrotus; species Strongylocentrotus droebachiensis. The sequence continues at coordinate 52,605 of JAVYIG010003080.1, forward strand.
ATTAATGTAATCTTGATCTTCGGAGTAGTTGCTACAACCGGCCGTGTCAGACACGTTGCCCCGGGGTGCGAGATAGGACTCTTGTAGCGTGCCCCCATTTAAAACAATTATACAATAACAGTTAACATTACATTTAATTAATAGTATGAAACTATTAAAATTACTCTCATGTTACGGGAAAAAATATTGCATATATATATATTATGAATCAATTGATTTGGTCAATCCAGTTCGATGGCACAAACACGGCACTACTGGACAGAGATCCTAATAATTACAGAGCTTGGTCTTGTTGCTCTGTTCGCCAGAATGCTTGTTAGTAAGCAACCAGATGGCCGACAGCTTTAGGTCCTCTCCGAGGGACCTGGTAATGAGGATAAATGCCTTACCAAAGGCTTGGTTTCGAACCCGGGTCACCGGATTACGAGACCACTGCTCTACCGACTGAGCTATCTAATGGATATCTAATCCATATTCAAATTTCATTTGCCAAATCTTGAAAGAGGAAAATGACTACGGCAATGACAATGGGTATGACTATGGCAATGACAATGATGGTATAACAATGACACTCATAATGCCAGACAATGAAATGACTTACTTCTTCTCCTTGAGTTTGCTCTTCATGGTGCTAAAGTCCATCGGTTGTTTGATGATCTTACGGTATGTAGGAATCTGCTTAGTGTTGACGGGAGCCATGAACGGCCATGAGTTGGTCTCCTTCTCAATCTCACCAAGGATTTGCCTTTAAAAAAGAATAATCATATTAGTAATATGCAGCATTTGTAAAAACGTGCCTCAGAATATTTGTAGATTCGCTTTGGACATCCTTGCTGTGACTTTAGCCCCAGCAGCCAAAATTTGTGCCACTGCACTATAAGAAATGTATCCCTTGAGGTACCCAATATTACAGCAAGGGACAACTTCAAGATAGAAAATGCCTGGTCTAAGCAAAAAAGGTCAAGTCAAAGACTCCAACCTCTTGAGTGTGACTGTAACAGGGTGTTCTTTATTCATCTTCAGCCATCTTAAATTGTGGCTTCTAAATCTTGTGATGCAATAACTATTCACAAGGGAGAAATATTGAACATACATCTTTTACAGGGCTTTCTTTTGCTCTTTAAATCTCTTAAAAGGTTTTATATAATATTATATACACTAATCACCTACGAGTCTATCTTTCGTGTCGCTTCCCAATCAAACTAAACCATTCTACTTGGAGCAATTTGTAATAACTCACTTGCAGGGTTGGAGTTCCTTTGGCACTGAAGACGACTTCTTGGAGGATTTCTTATCAGACCTCTTTTCCGATTTCTTCTCTGATTTCTTCTCAGACTTCTTCTCCGGCTTGTCCGTCTCGTCCTTTGAGGAGGTTGCTGCTGCTGCAGGGCTACTGGCCGCATCCATGACCGGCGTGTTGCGACCGGACTCGGAGGATCTCTTGGATTTACTGCTCTTCTTCTTCTTCTTGCTGGGCGTCTCCTTCTTGGCTTGCGTCGATGAGGGCTGATTGATTTTCAAAAGAGAAATTTTCAATGGATGCGGTCCTCATGGTAAATAATTAGTTATGCACGCAAAGGGTAGGTTATGGTTGAGATAACGGACTAGTCGTGATGTTAATAATACATTTTAACCTATTTATAAAGGAGAGATGCTGGATTCAGGATTTACATTCTTGATTGGGAAGTTGGTAAGTTGGCTTCTTCAAACATCAGGGCCCCATTTCACAAAACTTGTCATCAGTGACAAATGACATTTTTTGTTATAAGCTACTGAAATCCTTGCCTCTGATTGGTCATCAGCAGATTTGTCACTGATTTTTGTAATTTGTCATTGAAAAAAGGCTTTGTGAAACAGGTCCCTGGATGGTAAATTTTAAGGCATATCAAGTTAATTGCTCAGGTCACAATATCTTAAAGAATGTAATATGTATACACAAACATATATATAAATATATTGATCATGGACTGTGTTAGAGCATGGAGCATTGTATGCGGACATCTCAAGGAAATATCATTATCTCATTATTCTTTCAATAGTCCTTATGTTTGCTTTCTCCTATCATTTGAATTTAGCATTATTCTCTCATCTCTCTTTCTCCCATAAAATAAACAAAGTAGCACTCTACAAGGTTGTTCAGATATCATATATATATATATACACTGAGTTTCTTCACAAAGCGAGCAATGCAATCTTCATCTAAAACTAATTCTAATATCATGCATCATGCAGCTATATACAAGAGAACAATAATTATTTAAACAAAACTGAGAAATGGTAAAAGATACAGTAAACAAACATCTGAGCAAAATGAGACAATATGATGTACACATCACCATTATCTTGGCCTTTACACTAATGTAAATTTGTTCCACTTATATGACAATTAAAGTTCCCTACATTCCTTTCTTTGTATCTAATCACTCCGAATGTTTGAATAGATGCTGTGTGTCAGAACATCTCCCGAAAAAGGAAATAAGATGAAATAATATCATATAAACGTAATGCAAATAAAAAGGATATTAGAAAATTAGATGTTAAAAAATGAAAGTAGAAAAAGTATTAATGGTTGTAATGTAGGTAATAAAGAGGGAAATGTTTTATGAAATGTAAAGTTGAGGAATATTAGTTGCGGGATGCAAAGATATGAAAGAAAATGAAATTATGGTTATTTACTGTTGAAGTGATTATTTGAAAAATATCATCAATCTATGAGAGCTATAAGGTTTCTCAATTGCAAAATTATAGACTGAAAGACCGTTAGTGTTAAGATATGAAGTCGAGAATATGAGAGGGTAAAGGACAGAGGGAATATTAGCAAACAACTCTTTTTTTTCCACTGGAATATTAGCTGTCACATCAACCAGGACCAAATATGTCGCCATTTTCTTCTCTTCTGGTGAGCTGGTGTATATAAAAATCAGTCTCCTTCTTTTGTGTTTATTTTTTTCCTTTAAAAAAAAAAACTGCCAAAAAATGTACATTTTGCAAGTAAATTTGTTGTTGTCAGATTCTACCTTTTGGGTGCAATTGTCGCAATACCAGTCTCCCTCTGGCACTTCCGTTATTTTGGGTTTGAGACAATACATATGGTAGCCTCTGTCGCACCAGTCACACAGCAGCAACTTAGCCTCATCGCAGGAGCGCCGACACACCTTACAAGACTGCATGCAGGGGAAGGAGGGGGAGAGGGAGGCTTGGGTTTCGTCAAAGAGGCTGGGTATTCAAGACTAATCTTGTAGGATGAAATCATTCATGCATGCACTGATCTACTGTAATGTATTACACTACTATTACCGATGAATGAATGGATGCCTGTGTGTGGGGGGTGGATGGTTTATAATGCGACTACTCCATTGAAAACTACAAATGCTTGCTGTTAACCAATGCAAGAATATAAGCATGGATCTCATAATCGACTACTGCATGAGAACTGAGAGCAACTCAATATGAAGGTATTGTCTCTATGCATAAATACTAATTTGGTACAAATACACAAACAACTAGTTGAAAATATTGAAGACAAAATTTACTTTCACAACTCAAACCTCTATTACAATGACTTCTACTACTTCTACTTCTAAACACAAATTTCTGCCCAAGCACATGTGTACTTTTACTATCTAAATTTTACAAACTAACAAAAAAGGGGAAAATAAGGTTGGTATATTAAAAAGCTATGGAAAACATTGAAGCTACAACTAAAATGAGAGAAATAAATATCTAAATGGTCATGAAGATTGGGATGTGCCTCATGCGCCTTTTGCAGCACGCATAAATACCAAAGCCATAAATGATATAAAAAATAGGCTTGTTTTCTAAACCTGCTGACTACTGAAGTCTCCCAATAACATGTGACTACTTCAGGGGCCACCTGGTTTAATTAAGCAATAAATCAGGGTATTCCAAACAAGTATTGCTTTCATTCATAACTTACTCAATAATACATTAAATTGCTGTGGCATCATGTTATTTTGAACAGATGACTTGATCTTAGAATGAAACAAAATGCTTGATGGGTTGGGGGCTACTAGGTTCTCTATAGCTATCAAACCACTGAATGAAAAGACTCAGGCATGTATGATAAGATACTCACAGCTTTCATGATGGACTTGTCCCAAGCGATGCATTTATCCAGCATGATGATACAGATGTAGAGCTGAGCCGCAGAGGAGCAGTCTGCCACCGATCTCCTCCATCTTGACATTCCTCTTGGGACGTCCGACCGGATGAAACCATCTCCCTCCTCGTCATCCAAATTAAGATGCTCATCATCCTCATCTTTCTTTCCCTCTCTATCCCCCTCCGCCTTCTCCTCATCATCCTCATGCATGGACTTGGAAACATCCATGGAAGCCTCGTCGACGTCTAGCGTCCTGTCGTCATCGTCGACCTCCATCCTCTCCGTCTTGTCTTCGTCTTCCTTGTCCGCGCACTCTGTAGTGTTGGAATCTTCGTTGAAGTTGAGGATGATGCCAGCCTGTCGCTGAAGACGCAGCTGCAGCTCGTCCTCGTCGCGTTTGATGCGGGCGGCTTCTCTTAGTTTCTCTCTCCTGTCTCGCTCCTTCCTCTCCCTCTCTTTCCTTTCCCTCTCCTTCTTCTTTTCCTCTTTGCTGTTCATATGAATAATGAAAAAGAATTACATGGATATATATCTCAGTTAGGTCACCAATGGATCAAATACCTAGATAAGAAGTACATGTATGTTTATTCAATAACCACACATGTAAATAAATCCATGCACAAGATACAGGCCAAAGCACATCTATGCACAAGCCTTTTTTTCTTATGTATTTTCTACAATTTATTTCATAGATGATTACATCCCCTTCTGAAGTTTAGATCAGATACATAATTCAAGCTTGAACATTTTTGGTAAACAGCATGTTCTTTTTAAACATATACCACAGAAACCTCAAGAGAACAGGTGAGGATACGCAACATTTTACATTAATGTATAAAATGTATTTTTTCTGTCCATCTGTTCATCTGTTTTAGTTAACTAGTTATTCAAATATTTTAACGGGTATTCAGAAAGAACCTTAAGTGAGTTTACCTTATTGCTGCATCCACAGAAAAGGTTGTGTGATCCCTGTTTCAAAAGAAGATAAGAAATAAAAACAGTCAGTGAAAATACTTAAGATCACACTGATTAAACTTACAAAGTCATTGTTTGTAGTTTTTTTTTGCCTTTTTTTGGGGTGTGGTTTAATACAATGTGTATTTTTCTACATTCCATTTTCTACTATAAGGCGGGATATATAGTGAAATCATACCAACATGAACCTCATTTCTACTTATAACAACAACAACAAAATCTTGATTGATGGATGGATAATCAAACCCCCCGATAATATAAAACGTGGAGAATCAAGAAAGATGCGAGTTGTTCTAGCGCTATGGATTAGCTCTCTGTCGTTGTCTTCAAACCCACTTTGACAGACCCTGGTTCGAAATTGAGTCCTGTCTTTCAGATTATGGCGTTACAGTTGTCACCCAAAGAATCATAAGTGATTTGAATAGATGCAAAATTCATATCATTGCAAAGGGGACGCCTTACTGATCCAATATAATAACTTCCCTCTTCAAAATATGTTTGGGGCCGGCAGTAATCATCTCTCAAAAATGTTAATTTTGAGATCCAGATTTTCTGCCTTCAGCGGTCCTCCATAGAGCGTCAAGATTTGTGACGTCACATGCGAGACACAGCTAGCCACAAAGCATTTTACGCCTTTCCATGATATCTTTATGATTTTTCAGCAAATTATTCGTGTTTTTCAAGAGAAAATCTCATGAATTTTCTTCGGGTGACTACTCTAAGGGTCGGTCCTCCAATAGAAATATTCCAACTGATAAAACCCAACGGCACACACACACAAGCGAACCTTTTTTTCTCGTATATTCCGCATTTTGAATTATCTTGGAACTTACCTGAATCCAAGAGGTGGTCTAAGGTATCTCCGCTCTACCGCTTTCTCAAAGGATTGTAGCCTCTGGATGGCAAAGTCCACCAAGTCAATACTGGCTTCCTTGGCTGCTTGACACGATACAAGTTCAGGACTCTCTGTGGCTCTGTCAGGGATCACCCAATCCTGCATGGCACAGACAAATAATGATAACAATAATCATAATATAAAGAAGTTCTTGTATTGCATATATCATATTTAGATTTTTATATGTCCTTGTACACTTCCATGAGGGTTTCAAAATTATTACCAGTACCCATTTTTTAATTTGATTTAAACTCCAAAAGTTGGTATCAACGAACAGCTGTCAGGGCTCTCTGTGAGAATAGTGCATGTCACTGATGGGGCTACCCCACATAAATACTGCTACTGCTACTACTATTATTGATAATATCAACAAAAAACAACAACAACAGTGCATTTAATTAATAAATCCTGCCAAGTACCCATTTATAACCTGGGTGTTGAGAGACAGCAGTACAAAAATGCATTGACTATTACAGGATATACATTGACCAAACTTGTTTTGTTACATGAGTTTGCCAAATGGACGAACTTAAAGAGAAAAAATGTCTTGGATTCTTTTAGAAATAACCCCTCTCTGCCATTTGGTCCCACTCTCATAGATACCCTGTATTCCTACCTTGGTTTGCATAAATCCCTGGTTAAGTTTCTCCTCCATGGCTTCAATAGCAATGATCATCTCTTTCTCAATGTTGAAGGCAAGCTCCTCGTTCCAACTGTGGGAAGGGTCAGGATCTACGTAGCCTCCCTCCTTCACATCGGGGTTCACTGCCATCTTCAGGGCTGTTTTAATCAAACAATGTACAATGAATAGATAAAATTAGCAGGCAAATACACAACAAACGATTCAATGTCTTCAACAGACTTTGCAGATTCTTTTATTTTTTTCCCGAAGCAGCAACATTCTGGAACAGTCTACATGTACTGCGATACAGACGATGGATCCAGCAAAAATGTTCAAAACCGCAATCCAACAAAATTTAAAACAAATAATAAAAATCCACACTATAACACAATTCTACACTCCAATTATCATCAAGAAATATTTCCACTCGCAGTTCCCAGTGAACCATCAATAAGTGATAAACATCAGCTACAAGGTACATCAGCAATGACAATTTTTTTAAATTGAATTTCTATTGCAATTTAAAGATTGCTACTCACTCTTATGGAGTCCTTTAGTGCAGGCCTTGGCGCAGAATTCAGTGTATTTCTGAAGGCTCTTCTGAAGACTTCTCTCTCGGAAGCCTCGCGAGTAGAGGTTACGAGTGATGTCGGCCATCTTCTCAGCGTTGGAGACGTACCACCATCCATGCTGTAAGTCTGCAAAAACAGATATAGTAAAGACACACTTATTCCTGTAATGTGTACACAAATCCTGTTACTGCCAGATTGTTAAATAATTTCATTAATGAATATATATAATACAAACATTACACTTTTGACCTGTTGCCAAATTATTTGTCCGGATCACATAGGCTTAAAACTGGGACCACTTTGTTTCCTTACCAATTTAGTTTAAAGACCTCAGGATGAGAATTTTGTTCCAAAACAATAATAGGATTGTGGTTCTTTGATGTTGTACTTCTCAGAGTCAGAGTACCATAACAGCAAGTCTAGAGAGAAATATTTATATATTAAAAAGGAAACTCTAGGAGCATTAAAGGGCTTTAACCCATATCGAAGGGTACTATACCACTGATTTGACCTAGGACTGTTACTAAACCATATAGATCTTTCCCCTGATAGAAACATACTACTTCAAGTATTATTCCATGGGTTAACTGTTCTATCATCAACAGAGACAATCCAAGACTTACTCTTTGGGATGGGTTCAACCTTGGCAGCCTCGATGTGAGCTAGAACAGCTTTCATCTGCGCAATGGCCTTGTTCTCTTCCTCTTCTTCTTCTGTCTCTTCAGACTTCTCCTGCTTGATCAGATTGTGAGCATAGCATTGCTCCATGGCCAAAGCCTGTTCCTCTGTCCCGTTTCCGTTCAGGGTGGGACCCATCTGCTGCATGGGAATAGCAGCCATCTGGGGAAAGGCAGCGTATGTCCCCAGGAAAGAGTTCATCTGGCCCATAGGCATCAAAGGGATGGGCATGTGGTAGATGTAGGGGTTGAAGGCGAACGCGGCGGCAGGGAACGCAGCGGCTGTAGCGGCGGAGACCTGGCTGCCATCAGCAGTGGTCTGCGATGTGGACGTCGTCTCCACCTGGGAGGAGTCCACAGAGGTGGCGCTTTCTGACTTAGTGAGGGAGTTCTCATCACAGGGAAGGCGAGGCAAGATACTGAACCACGTGTTGGACGAGTCAGAGACTCCGTTGAGCTTGGAGCCGGGGAGCTTACTAAGTTGATCAGCTGTGATGAGTTCACCACCATTGTAAGGTTTAATCAAAGGAGACGACGAGTCTGACCTGGGAACTAGTCCCTCAAGGTTCAAAAATCCTGGCTTGGGTTCTGGGATCTCCTCAAGAGATTTCTTGTTGGTACTGGCTCTCTCATCCTCCTTCATGTCCTTATCACACTCCCCGTTCATCTGGGCATGACTGTTTGCACTTTTCTCAACATCAGCAGCATATTTATCAACACCATTAGCGGCAGCATTCACTACGTCATTGATGATCTCCTTGACAACTGCTTCACTATCCTCCTCAACGTGATCCCTACTCTCATCATCGCTCTGGAAGATGCCTGACTTTGAGAGATTCTCAGGTTTCTCAACGATCAAGTTTTGCGCATCTTTAGGTCCATTACATACGTCCATTTCCTCTGGTTGCTCTGACCCTTTGGCAATTTCGTCTTTCATAGCACCTGTCTTATCGCTCAAATCCAAAGCCTGCTCAGTGTTCCTCTCCTTCTTCTCACTGAAATCTAAGGCTTCTTCAACTACATCCTCTGATTTTGCTTCCTTTGATTTTGCTTCATCTGATTTCGTTTCCTCTGACTTTCCTTCCTCAACTTCCATTTTCACTTCAGGCTCATTTTCTAGCGTCCTTTCGCTCTCTTGCTTTATTTGCTCTTCAGCTTCTTGTTTTATTGCAGGTTCTGTCGGCACTGTACTGTCTTGGGTTTCGGTTTTAATATTTTCTTTGGTATCAACAGGCTCTGTGGCCTCATCACAGTTTGAATTCACGAGGGCAGCAAACTCGTCGGGTATGGCACTCTCCATTCCTTCCACTACAACCCCTCCAGAATGAGGTAGCACCCAGTAGCGACGCTTGTAACGATCCATGCCAAACGACATGGCACGCAGGGAATGCGATGCTTCAAATATCTTGTTTCTGAACTGGCCATGTTGCTGTGATGAAATTTAAAATGAAATGGAAATTAATATTTCACAGTATTGTGATGAAAGGCAACATTATGTCAATACACAAGAACAAAAAAAGATTTATTACATACAAATTTAAAAAAAAGTTCTAATCCACTTTAAAAAATAATTATATTTACAGTAATTCATCCCAATGACAATACTTTAGAAAGAAGATATTGCCATAAAATAGTAAATATTAGCATATAGCAAAAGCTACCTTCATGTGACTGGACTAAATTTGAACTCCATTTGAGTTCCATAGGCAGATACTCTACCAACTTAGCCAACTCAATGATAGTAGTAATAACTAACTAAACTTCAGCCTTCAAAAAGGAGCACATCCTGCATTCCTTGAAGAGATGAAGACCTATAAAAGTCCGTTCATACCTTTGATAGCTTCTCAATTTTCTTATCCAGCTGTTCTCTGGTTGGACTCAGCTTTCCATCCTTATCCTTCTCCTTCTCCTTCTCCTTCTCTTTTTCCTTCTCCTCCACCACTTCTTGCGTTTCCATCGGTTTCTCTCCTTCCTTCTCCCCTTCCTTTTCTCCTCCGTTCTCTCCTTCCTTCTCTCCCTCCTCCTCTCTGCCATCATCTTTCCTTGGTATATCTTCCAGGTCTTTCTCTCCTCCATCTTTGCCCTCCTCTTCAAACTTGAACTCGTCTCCAGCTTCCATATCCTCCGGGTTCTTTGGAGGGCGCCCTCGCTTGCGCTTGACCGAATCGTTGAGTTTGCCAAACTTCTTCTCCTGCTGGATTCTCAGTCTGTTGTACATAAAAATTGTTAAAGATAAAGTTGAGTTCTGGTCATGCGATTGCATTGTGAAAGAAAAGGTGTGGAATGGATCAGAAAAAGTTAATCATGTAGCATGTAAGTATTGGTGTGTACTGCAAGGTTCTGGAGTCGTCAAAATCATAATAAATTTGGCCCAGACTTGGTAAAGTAACAAGCACTGTACACAGAAAGATGTATATGGGACTACACAAATGGTGTCGGGCCTACTAACCTTGATTTCCTTATCTTTCTATGCTCATTACTCAGCCAGTATACATTTTCTACCAATTTTTTTTGGCAAATGACATTTATTTGTAATCTTGAACATTCAGTGTAAGTTTTGTTTGATTCTGTGAGATTCATTTTCTTTTTTTTACCAGAACTCAAGTTATCTTTAAAATGAAGTCAATCAGGATATGACATCTCATAATAAAAATATCATAACTACATGGCACGTTCCAAAACCCTGTTGAAATCATAACAAGCTCAACAAGGAGGTACTCGATCTGTTTGATGTCATGAAGCTCTTGTTACTAAGTCTGTTCTAACTACAACTCCTGCTCAGTGAATAATGTGTAGCCATAATAATCAAATTCTAGCTTCTAATAGTATGTTAATTATAGTTCAATTCAATGATTGTGGTTGTATATATCTTCAGGAAAGCTATGACTTACTAGTGAATCCTTTCTCTTCAAAATTCAATACAAAGTTTGCTCACTGATTTACACGGTGATGAGAAATAGTCAAATGTCATAAGAACATGACTACATTCCTATCTTTCTTCCATAAAAATGAACACATACATTTTAACTTCATTTCTTTGTATCAAACTAAGGAGAAATCATATATACAACTCTATTAATTGGTAGGTAATATGAAATCAAGGTCATCTAAATAAGCTCTTGGCTCACAAGACTGACGACCCATAAGACAAAGAGACTTGTAGACTGTCCGTCTCGATGGCCACTGGTCTTGTGAACCCTCAGATAACTTTTTAGAAGGCCTCCCAGACTCCCAGCATGTACATTGTCAGCCCCATGGGCTGTGGCCACGTGAACAACAGCTAGAACACAGAATGATTTGTGACTTACTTGCGAATCTTTCCCTCAACGACCCACTTGTCCCTGCGTAGATTGGAGAGGTTTTCCATGCTGTTGTCGATACAGCCCACTACCCGGTCACTGCAGACCAGCTGATTGACCAGGTAGCCAAGAATACTGGCCTTGTGGGTGGGATTGAGGGCCAGGAATGGCACTGTCTGGAGCTTGACAGCGAGCTGAAACATGGGACAGAGGCAAGGAATTTTAGTGATTACACATACAGGGGGTGTTTCACAAAGATCCTAAGTTGAACTTATCTCTAAGTTGGACTTGACAGCTATGGAAAGGCGTTAGCATCCTTGAAAATATTTTGTAAAAGTTATTTTAAAAGGTATAAAATGTTGATTCAAAACATTCATGTTTTCTATTATCATGGGAGATTGCATGTTCTTGATGTGGATTTATGAAAAGTCTAAAATACTTGAATTTTCGCTTTTGAATATATTTCATTATAAGGCTACAAATGGCTCTCCATTATATTTAAGTCCAACTTAGAGTTAAATTCGACTTAGAATCTTTGTGGAACACCCCCAGGTCTATAAAGCAGAGAGAATACCTCCAATAAAGGCAATGGACACATAAGTTGGCAGCTGCATACATGCACATGCATAAGAAGAAGGATAAGCAAACAATGGGACAAAACTTGTCTTCTTGTGTCCAATGCTGAAGAAAACTCATAGCTTAACCTTTGTGAGGGCATTTAATGCAAAATAATTTGAAATACTATGCAAGACATCCAGGATAACCCATCCCCACTCCCCCAAAAAACATCTAAATATATGTAGATACAGTGATGTCAACCTTTGTACTTCTATGCCGTTGCCATGAAAATATTAAAGAAGAAAAGAAAACACTATAATCAGTTTGCTTCAGATATTCTCATATTTATTATTTTCATGTATTTTCTACCAAAACAATTTTCAAGTATTATTCGTGGTTTATGTGGAAGCCATCCAATTTCACATTTACTTTTAAGTGTTTAACAGAATCCCTGAATTCAAACTTTGACAATGACCTTTGACCTTGAGCTCAAACTTACCTCATCGGTTGAGCCTTTCATAGCCTTGAGGTAGCAGCTGAGTACTTCAGATAGGTTCTCCTGAGTAACATCAATCTCTAATAGACGTTGCCCACCAGCTGTCATTGCCTGTGGTATGTCAAGAAATTCAAATTGGCAACACTTAAAAATCTTTTCAATACAAAATTGACCTAACAGATGTTGCCCAATTTAAATTGGCAACACTACTCAAATCTTTTTTTTTAATTACAAGACTATTCTTAAAGACATTGATCTCCAGCTGTCACTGCCTGTAGTGGGTCTTAATGAATGTGAATTGGCAGCACTGAAATATCTTTTCCTTACAAAACTGAGATTTGATAAATTGGTATAACACAGTGACAGTAGTCCTCACAATATGGTCCATGAAGTCACTATTGTTTCCATCTTATGGCATTACATAGACGGAGGGTCACAACATGGGGGTCACAACATGGGGGACCAACGGTCACCGATTAGGCATTGTTTGCTAAATAGAGGGCGCAAGTAGCTATAAGTAATGCAGTGGGGCTTTGAGCCTGTGTATTACGTACATCTGGTGTTTTGTCGTCATCTGGTAGACCTGGGTCTTCCATTGCACTGTTGACGAGTCTCATCGCCAAGGAAACAAGGACAGGGACATGTTCTTCTTCATTCTGCAGGCTGGCCTGGAGGATAGCCATGGTCGGGATGTCATCATCATCATCTGATGGAGAAAAGTACAAGAAAATGAGAATTATGTGAAAAATGAGAAGTGTGGTTTTAAAGCCTGTCTGCACTAGTTTGGCCAGAAGGGATTAGACCTCCCTACTGTGGACACTGGCAGGTGGTTATCTCATCAAATCAGCTCTCAATTAACATAAGAAAAAGGGGAACATGGGGGACCAACGGATACCGCTTAGGCATTGATTGCTATATAGAGGGCGCAAGTAGATACAAGTAGTGCAGACAGGCTTTAAGGTTTTGCATCCAGAACAAAGGAACTGATAATATAAATTTGACATTGTATGGAGAATGGACATGGTTGGGTTGGGGATGTATTCATTATCTGTAAGAGAAAAAATGAGAAGTGCCTTTTAAAGGTTACTGTGTTTAGGACCATGGCATCAATCAAGTAACCATATTGTCCTTATTTTCACGAAGTGACGGTAGTGAGAAATATCGTCACGCAAATTGTATGTGATTTTTCCTACCGTCACTTCGTGAAAATAGGGACGATATGTATGACTTTGTTTGGAGAATGGACATGTTGTAGATGTCTTCACCATTTGCAGGAGAAAAATCAGAAGCATAGCTTTACAGGTGTTGTCTCTCAGAGCTATGAAACTAGAAGGTGTCTTTATTGTTTAGAGACAGCAGAATAAAGTATCATCAAGTAACATCAATATCTTGATTCATTGGGAGTTGTTGATTACGGCATTAAAGAGAAATTATCTACTTGCAGTGAAATTTCATTTACAGGAAACTATCAAGAAGTGTAGATGATTTTGAATAGCTGATCATAAGGTCAATGCAGCAATGGGGTTTCTTAGAAAGCAAATCTTTGATGTTATATGAGATGCACATTTTCGAAAGACCGCTGCTCAAGTTATCTGAAGTTTGGTATCCAATGGCTTCAAAGACCTTTAAATCATGCTGAAGATTACCTAAAGAGGTTCACCTACCTAAACCTAGTGAATCGCCAAAGGTGTGTAGAAACTCAATGACCATGAGACAATCTGCAAAGGCAGCTCCACAGATAGTCAAACCCTTCACACGATCTAGCTCAGGCAAGGCCTATACGACAAAAAACAAAAGACATTTCTAAATACAATATTGGCTGTTCATTTTCATATGAATCGTTGGTATATGCAATGATTGAGCAGTAATTACTGATCAAAGGCCATCAAACTGATTTTCAAATTGTTGGTTTTGTAAGACTATGGAAAACCAGACACATATTACATGGATTTTTGCTGCTCTAAAAGCAGAAACCTTTGTAGCCATGGAACTTTTGATAAATTTCATGAGTGGTTGAGATTCACAAAAGCTTCAGGCCATGAGATGATTTTTTTTTTTTTTTTACTAGAGTGTAATACAAGAATTAAAATCTACAAGTTGAAAGGCCTGTTCAGGAACAATGGAGTCAACTGCCTCAAAAACTGCTGCAGCAAAATAGAAACCATTCAATGTTCATAAAAGAATGGCAAGTAGGGATGTTGCAGAGGGTTTAAAAAACAAAACAGATGCTCATCACAATGGCCCCTACATTTACATACTCCCTGATGTGTGTGTGAAGTAACAGAGAGAAATATGAAGCACACTTTGTTATTTTGTGACAGTTCACTTCCTCATGTCTAAATGGGGCTTTAGAAATCCTCATTAGTGGTGTTGTTGTTGTTGTTGTTTTAAACTTACGGGAGCTTCCGGAACAAGCTTCATATCTTCCACTGCTTTCTTGATCTCTCTAGTCATGTCTCTTTCCAGAATCCTCTGTTGCATTCTCCTCTCTCTTCGGTAGTACTTCTCTGTCCTCTTCACCTGCTTTTCGCGCTCCTTCTCCTGAGAAAACAGAAACAATTGTACATGTCACAAACAGAGTAATATTTTGGTTTACAAACAGGACGATGGAGAAGAAAAATATTATATTCAACTTGTACCAGAGGTTTTACAGAATTTCTTTTTGAAGCTGCTTTGCCC
>JAVYIG010003080.1:70000-212311 GCA_035222895.1 Strongylocentrotus droebachiensis
GAGCAGAGAAGATTATATATGATATTAGTAAGATTGCAGGCAGGGAAGATTTTGGTGAGTGCTGTTACTTGTGTTAGATCAGAGAAAACAATAATAAAAAATAAAATAAAGATTACAGTGCAAAATGCATTAAAAAGGTTAAGCAAGTTAATACAACATGCACTATTAAAACAAACATAGACAGGATGTATTAAAGAAAACATCAACTTAAGAACTTGCAATAATGACAATTAACATGGATTGCAAGATGTACTTGAAAAAAGAAAGTACTTGAAACTCTGTTGGTATAATGGATCATAACAATCATTCAATGAACATGAAAAATGTAATGAAAATCCATTAATTATTCCCTTCTATATCTCTATCATTACTTGATGTACAGAAGAGAAGAAAATAAACCCAATCTTCACACAAACACTTGGGGCTGAAAATGTGAACAAGTTCTTGATAGATTTGATAATTTTCTTATATTAAAAAAAAAGTATTTCTGATCATTTTCATGACAACCTACTATGGGAAGAAAGAAATGATGTGCAAAAATACAAGAAAGATAGAGAAAATTGCAAGAAACCTGGATGAACCACACAAAAAAGGCACCAAAACCATTAATCTGCAAAGATGTAGAAAGCAACCCATGTACTGGAAAATGGAGAGGAGAATGAATGAGATTATATAATACCATGGCAACACGTATTGTGACACAAGAATCGCTTGAACCAGACAAAATGAACAGCAAACTGTAGTAGTTAATATTATATGAAAATAATTCTTTGTTATTGATATCCCTACATCTACTCTTTCACCAACAATGTGTCATAGAGAAGATTTCTTTTGTAATTACAGATGCAACACAGTGGGAAATGAAAGGATTCCAAATTGAAAAGTGAAGAAAAAAAAATGTAAGAAAAAGATAAGAAAATTAAAAAAGACCAACCCCATACTACTAAAGCAATGGTTGGTTTACCTCACGTTTTCATTTTTCATTTACATGGGTGGAGCGTGATATGGGGTTGTAAATGGTGTAACCCATCCCACCCCCAAAAACATTGTATAAACACTTAAAGTTGCTTGAACTAGACAATTTCTACAATAGAATAACTTCATTTCATTTTGTAGAAGTTTAAAGAAGTTCATCCCTCAAAGACAAAATTTACAAAGGATTTAGGAAAATCCATATACGGTAACTAATGAAGGAGGAATTATGATGTACATTTTTTGAATGGTTTGAAGGCAAAATGAATTTTTTATTTGAAAATTGCCTCGGGATTGCAAATTTTCTAATCACTATTTATCATTGTAATTAGAGGGTACAAAGAAATCACCCCATGTCATGAGCATTAGGTTCCTATAAAACGACACGGTTGAATACGAACTTGAAACCATGCAGGGTTCCCACACAAATTTGAGAATCAAATTCTAGGACTTTCCACAACACATTTTTGTCTTTTTCCATGACCAGGTAAGAAGCGCTTGGATATGGGATGAGGTACGCAAGCAGTATCCAAAATACCAGGCCCTTTGTCAGTTCATACTGGAAGGGTGCCATAGCCACCCATGGCCCAAACCTATGATCAATTTCCATGACTTTCCATGACTTTGGGAGATATTTTTCTCCATTTTCCATGACTTTTCAGGTTTTTCATGACCGTGGAACCCTGCCATGGATTTTATTTCTTTTAATCTGTTGTCAGACGAATGAATGAAAATGTTGGTGTTTTTTAGAGTAGATGCCAGGGCCGGTATTCAATTCAATACTTAAGTTTGAAATATGAGTATTTTACTAAGTCTTCAGCTTAGATAAAATACTTAGCCAATTTTGGTATTCAGTTCAAACTTTTGGCTAAGTATTTTACCCTAAATTGACCGTGTGGTGTCACAATGCTAATAAATCAGTAACCATTTTACTTACGGTAGATTTGTCTTTACGTATGTAAAAGTCTAAAAACGGGATTTGAATCGATTTGAAGTAAACTTCTTAGCTTAGTAACTTACTTGCTTATTCTAAGTATTGAATTGAATACCTGCCCAGAAACGCTTAGTTAGACCACGTACACATCAAAAGAGAATATAGATTTTCCTTCACCTCAAAAAACCAAAACCAAAACCAAGAAAGAACAAAATAACCAAGACCAGCTGTCCAAACTGACCTGATGTTTTTGATGTACAGCGTGTTGCCTCCTCATTTCTCTTTCCTAGAGTAAAAGGTTTTGTTCAACATTATATTAACAAGCGGGTCATTCCACGAGGGACGGGCCAAAAAAAATGATGATGTCCATGTAACATTGGTATATATTTTACTCCACATAGAAGATGAAATCATCCCTTGAAGATTTTTACATAGTAGGTGTCCTGTCAGAATGGTTCATGTTTCAGTTGCTCTTCAAAATCTTTGCTTAATAAGCATTTCTGTTTTGACAAGGGTTTCATGGACACTGCATTTATATAACATCACATAAACTTTGGGTCTATAATATTGAATCATTATGAAGTACTTTCATACATAGATGGCTACGCTTTTAATGATAAACTCGGTCTGGGCAAACATGGTGGATAAGAGACGTACAGTAGTTTCTCACTTCTGGTATGTCACAAAAATCGCCCCAACTCCATGGAATGAACCAAATGTCATGTAATCTTTGACTGTGTTTAGAATTCTTAAACCTAGCTCGATAAGGACATGTGACAATCTTTTGCCATGTGATGTTTTGCAAATGAATCCTCAATCATAACTAACTCAAATTTAACAGCAATATTGCAGTACAAATTGGTTTCTGAACATCACACAAAGTTACCTCTTAAAGGCCAGTATTATCCTCACACAATTTTCATCGTAAGATGTTTGAGAAAGCAACCCTAGTCCTTAATGTCAGAAAAAGTAAACTGAAAAACATACTTTTTCATAAGTAAGGACATATATGTAGATCTCAAACTGCAAGAAAAAAAACTACCACACAATGAAGATTTGGGAAGTGATTGTTTTCAACTAAACCCCAGTCAACCAACCTTAGCACGTCTTATCGTATCCATGGTTTTCTGACTTGCCTCCACCTCTTTCCGTTTTTTGCGGTCCTGGTAGTACAAAAAACATGGAACATTTGTGCCTCTTCTTTACTTTTAACAATCAAGATAAAAGTCAACATTTTCAATCAAAAACTTCTTAAGCGAGGACACTGCACAATAGTGCCCAAGCAGGAGTACATGTACAATGCAACAGTAAGACTAAGAGCGACTTTAATAGCTAGCTATATTTCATTTTGTGTAACTTTCTCATGCTGTGTTGCACATCTTCAGGCAAGTCAAAGGTATTCTGTCCCAGTGAACCAAACACTTCACCAGGGGGGTGTTTCACAAAGCCTTTTTTCAATGACAAATGACAAAGGTCAGTGACAAATCTGATGATAACCAATCAGAAGAAAGGATTTCAGAAGCTTATAACACAAATTGTCATTTGTCACTGATGACAAGTATTGTGAAACGCCCCCCTGATCTAACGGAATGATGACTATAATGAACATCAAATTGGGTATAAATCAATCATCTTTACACAATCGCCCGGTTGGGATAAAAATATTTGATGTAGTCAGTCAGTATTACATGTGGGATAAAATACCTTGGACTTGGCCCTTTCCATAGACAAATCAACCAACAACATGAGAAACGTCAGAGGATTACAAAAGCTAACTTCATACACGAAGAAGGGATCGGCCTGATTCATTAAGAGGTAGAGAACAATCTAGAACAATCTACTATCAATTTTCAAATCACACATACATCAGGCCTATGGGATAATTAACAATTATATATATGCAAAAGTGTTTGTGGTATGGAGAATTCAAGAGTTCATATCATAATAGAAATAAAATCTTTGACATGCATTTGTTTACTCAGAAAAATCTGGTATGTCCTTTCAGGAGGAACATACAAACGTAACATTCATTTTAATATAAAAACAGACATGATTGGGTATTATCAGTGTTGAATGCATTAGTAGAAGTATGAATATCTACAAAAGCGGGCGGCGTGCAAAGTAATGCGAAAGCTTGCAGGCATGCAGTAGATACATACATTGTTGAATTATTTCATACAAGAAAGAAAGTTTGTGGTCATAAACTCATGACCAAAAGTACTAGATCCAACAGGAAAATTGAAGTTATAATTTCCTTTCTTAGTTTAATATAGCATGCAGGAAGTAAATATAAGAGAGGCCGATGACTTTTGATTGTAATCAAGAAGTTCCTTTTTATTTGATAAGAGGAATATTTTTGGCCTAACGGAATAAAACATTTAAAATCAAAACAAATTTTGGCTGCTCTCACAAAATTAGGGTAAATCCCTACCAGGATACAATCAATATTTGTTAGTGTTTCCTGTGGTAAATTAGACCATATCAATATGAAAAACAACACTACAGATTTTGAATTGCATATTCCTCTCTTTTCCTTCAAAACAGCTTGAATTACAAAGAAAAAATCACTATACCCAATCTAATAAGTTGAGTAGGGAAAACCAAAATGCCTAGCATCAAAAAGATTAAACATATACTTCACTTAACTTCGAAAATGTTTTCTAAAAATACAATTTGTTTGTATAATCAGTGCATCTTGATTATTATTTCAATATTTTAAAAAATCAAATACTTCCCTACATTATTGGCATATATGCCAAATGTTACTCCTACTCAGGCAATCTGTAATTTCATGAAAACAATGATATGTGATATATTTGAATCCGAACCAAAAAAAAAGAAATAAATAAATCAGGATTGTGTCAGAGCACCACTGAGAGAGTTAGCTTCAGGGGGAGGGAAGAGGGAGGGGGAAGAGGGAGGGGGTGTTGGGTCATACCTCAATAAGCTGCTGGGTACGGACCTCTCGCTCCATTCTCATCTGTTGTAGACGAGCTATCTTCTGCTGCTGTCTCATGAATAGACGCTGTTCCTTGTCACGGCGCTTCTCCTCGGCTAACTGCAGAGCTGTATCAAAAGAACCAACAAGAGATTTATTTTTCACTGACAAGCGATGTCTCCTAAATATGTTTTGATACGTGTTATCGCAAGCAACCTGAGAGTCATAGTATAATTTGTCATCAATTAGTCTGTAGTAAGCGCCTTTAGCACCATCTTGGTAGATATGTTGCACACTATTAATGTCTGCTATATGATTTATTTCTTTTACTGTGCAATCTCTGCTGCCAATTTTTTAAAGGTTGTCAAAGATGCTTTACAAAATTAAATCAGTTGCTAGGCTATGTGGAAAAAGTGCTGGAAAATGTGCTGGAAAAAAGAGTAAATAGGAACAAAAAATTGGAAGAATGTTTCTTTAATGACATTTTTACCAGGAATGATGAATAAAAGAAACACAGAGGCCCGAATTCACAAAGCAAGGTTTGAGCTCAAACCTCCTTTTGTTTCGCCAAACCAGGGTTTGTAAATAACAAAAGGAGGTTTGGCGAAACAAAAGGAGGTTTGAGCTCAAACCTTGGTCTGAGCTCAAACCTTGCTTTGTGAATTCGGGCCAAAGGGTTAGCATCACTTTTTGACAAAAACAATACTGGTACCAGTATGTGATTTTTCTTTTTCTTCATATCTATTGTATTTTAGGGTTTCAACAAATTCATCGTCAGATGTGGGAAGGTGGGATGTTGTTCAATGAGAAACAATCAGCTTTGTATTTCTTTTGATGTACATGTAGCATGATTCTCAGTCTTGAAAGAGGCAAATTCTTTTCAGTGATATTAAATCTCCTTATAATTTGGAAGCACCCAACAGTCCTGATATCCAATTTCCTTGCAATATTTTGTTATGACTAATTCAAGATGAACACCCTTTTTATTTTCATTTCCCATCCTCCAGTTTTATTGCAAATCATTTAAATCTCCAACCAAAAAGGACAGTTTGAGTGTAACTTGTTCCAAATTATAACAAAAACTATTTGAGCTACATTTCTAATACAGTAATTTTCCATGATTTAAGAAAAACAATGTTCTGTGCCAATACGTAATTTCTAAATGCAAAATGAATCTTTCAAATCGTAAATCATTATTTATATGCAAAAATAATGTTGGGAATTAAGTGCTTCGTAGAAATATAATCAAAAGTTATTATCTGCCTCAAATATCATTTTCAACTATGCTTCAATTTCTCCCTGGGTCTGTGAAACTGTTTTAGTGAAACTGTTTTTAGTGCAACTACCATTTAATTCAATTGAAGTTTATTCAGAATGCTTGGCAGACATAAAATACATGGCATAATTAGTATGGGGGCGGACAGTATCATCAAGAGTAATTAGGCAACTTATAACACTTTTTACCATGGTCAAAAACAGTTCTCTGCATTTGTATTCCTTAACAGAATATAATATCATGCAGATATTTGACATTAATCAATCAACCAATAACCTCTAATTAATGCCATACTTACCTGTAATCAATGTTTATTTTTGATATTATTAAAGAATACCATCAATTTTTTAAATATAAATACCATATCAAATTCATTCTTCATGCTATAAGTTAAAGAAAGGGCATGGGTTTCACAGTTTCACAACTGAACTGCATGTATAAATATATAGTGCATTCTCTCAACCTATTAGATATAATTAGCTTTAGGTAAACATGTATTTCAGACAGACTGAAGTCTGAGTTATACATTGTAAGTTTAAATTTATAGCCCATGTACAAAAGTCACGATGATAAGAATATTGAGTGGGACAGTGTTCATATTTTAATACTCGAACTACTTCCAAATGATATTGACTTAAAATCATGTTTGGGGGCATCTCTCATTAGTGTTTAATAACCACAAAAAAAGAAGAAAACAAATTCATTCAGGTAATCGCAAGGGGATTCAAATGATTTTTCATCTCCAATTTTGTTTTTGGATACCCTACATGTATTTCAAGACAAAAGTCTTTGAAACAGGTGCTTATTTAGCCACAAATAATCAATTGAAACTATTCAGTTTTTTGTTTTTGAATTCTAATACCGGTACTTTAAACAAAAACATATGTTTTTTTAAACTATGCGTTTGGTACTATTTACTGAAAGGTGCAGGTATATTTATAATATGTGATTGAATGGTGTGTTATCGTTTGTGGTTTGTATAATATTATCTGTTTGGAGCCAAAAGGGCATTGATTCATATACTTCAACACAGAGGTAATGCCCTTTTGGCTATGTTCAGACAATATTATAGTATGGTGTATCTTACAAACAACGTTTATATACAGTTGACACCACATACATGTACATGTACATGTTAAAGGGATCGTTTAACAATGTTAAATCTGAGATACACGGCCCTACGTGTTATCAGTGTCTATGATATGGTGTAATAGTGAAGCCCTATAAACAAATTACGCTTCAAAATGATCAAGAAGTGCCTCAAAAAAGTAAAAATCTTTGAGTGACCGGTTTTACCATACTCGTTTTCCCAAATAGACTGTAGTGTTATGAAAACCGTCAGCCGAACGGTTTTCAAAATGTGTAATTCCAATCATAAATATCTTGATAGTCAGACAGGCGATCGGCTTGTAAAAGTCATGGGGTTCCTGACTGACCTAAAGGTTTATAATTATCATTGCATCATGAACTAAATCCAGAATTTTGTTTCAGAATCTGAGACAAGGTTACCGGATCCCTTTAAAGTAAATGGATGCTTTATGATGAAAAATGAAACGTCAAAGAGCCAGAAAGGCATTAACGCTGTGTAAAAGTATGCAAGTCAACACCCTTCTGGTCGTCAGCAGACGATATGATAACGTCCAGAGGACACAGTCAATTCACTCATGTACCCCTAGCCTTTTCATCTCATCCAATGTTAGGCAATGGAAAAGTCTAAACCTGGAAATGTACTCTCAGGTAGCGTTGATTCCCTTTGATGAGATAAACATGGACACATACACTGTCACACTACCGTGACCAACTACATGTATACGTGTATGTACAAATCCTACAATAACTCACAGCACACATGATTAAGTGCAAGGTGAGATTTTTACTTTTATGTGTTTTATGTGTACTTGGAGTTGCTAGGATATTTCTTTCATGTTTATTATTGTATTTTTGTTGTGAATTGGCTAGTATATTAAAGAGTGAAGCATATATCTGAATGTAATTTCACACAGTGATCAAACTTAAGATAAACAGTGCAGAACACAACACAAACACAAGCACATCATGCAAGATAAGTTCAAATCTTCATTAACATAAACACAACACAAGGTTCCGTCAAAAGCTGTTAAGTGTATTAAAAAAGATCAAATACTTTTTTCAAGAATACAAAAACTGTTTGTTTACATAAATTAAATAATTCTTTACTGAAAAGGTGACTATCTAGAGCTGCCAACCTCCAAAACAGAAAATCAGTAATCACAAGGCTCAAAATCAGTAATTTGGGGTATAAATCAGTAATTTCCTATGCGGCGCTATGAATCTAAAAAAAACAGCACGTCAACACTGCGCGGGCGCACAATTTTCTGAAATTTTTGGTGATTTTACTCACACAAAGATGTTAAATATTGATTTTTAAGTCATCACAACACAGTTTTCCATGAAAATTAGGTTCTACAAGTACGGAATGTTGTCTCGAATTCAGATTTAAGAAAAATAAAATATTTAAAAAATCCTAATTTGAGACAACATTCTGTACTGATTGTTAATTTCCGTACCAATTACGGGAAATCTGTACTAGTTGGCAGCTCTGACTATCCATAACAATTGGTGTGCACTGACAATGACACAGCATGCAAACAAATGGCAAAACAACGAGACAACATAGGAACATAGAAAATAAATACCCCCCTGAAAGCACCCTTATTTCAACTTTATTTTGATATCCCATTTATTTGCAAGAATTTGTTTTCAAAACAATATCAGCAAACTTAAATGAAAAGAATTTAATTTGTAACTTACAAGAATTGCCATTTACTGTTTCAATGGTAAGGTATATTTCTTAATTAAGGAAAACTTACCAAAGGTATCTATCCCACTCTAAATACTATAAAAATATCTGTAATTACAAATTTTCTTGAATTGATAAGACACATCCCCCAATACCCACCCCAACGAACGAACAACTAAAGATTTTCAAGATGATTTTTCTTGAATGTAAATCTAAAATGAACTTAAGTGGACAAGGGTAGACATACATGGTACTATATCCCATTTCTTTAGCATTCTTTATTTTCACCAAAAAGATTACTACCAGTAAATACCCAGCTGTTGTCAAAATGCCCCCCCCCCCCCTCTAAAATGTGAAAGCATCGATCCCGCTTGCTTGTCCCACGTTCTAACTGACACACAGACAGACGAACGAACCACGGGACTTACCCTGGTGGCGTCTTGACTCCCGCATTCCATCCTGTTGGTCCTGCCTCTCCATCTTACGCCTCATTTTAGCCTCATTTACCCTCCTCGCCATTTCTGCCATTTAAACATGAAGGAATACCGTCCCAGTTTTGTCTCGTTAAAAAAACGTATGCCTCATTCTCTGCCCCACCATGCTTCTCTTTTTGCTACTTCGCCACTTTTCCTATATTACATCATTAAAAACTTAATACCCACTGACTTTTTCTTCTTCTTCCCCTTTCCTACAACAACACATCCCACTATAACACCAGCATTAAACTTTGGATTGTGGGACTAAATGCATGATCTTCCCAAACAATCATGAAATTTTATTCAGTAAGCTCTGAGTCTCTATGTATGATCTTAATCTTCAAAACATTAGTTGCTATCATATCAAATTCCTATCATATTGATTGTCAAAACTGTAATAAAAACTGTGATTACGAGGAAGCAAATGATGTAAGATTGTTTGGTATGGTGCTATTTTAATCATGTGAATATCAAATTATAATAGATGGTAACTTGATGTTAATCATGCTTGCATTTACTTTACACTTTCAAAAGAATAAATGGCTTGCTAACAAAAATAGAAGCACATTTTCTTCTCTGATGCAAACTAAATGTACTTGTATAATTATGTACACAATAATAGTCACTGTTTTGGCAAAAAATAATCACACACACACAAGCACACTGCTTGGAACAGAAAGGGTACCGGTGGTATCAAAAGCTTCAAATTTCAATCAAAATATAGTCAAAAACTTGACTTCTATTGCTCAGGATACTGTTACAGTAAATGGAACACATGTATGGATACATGAAAAGTGCATACATGTACATTCATTTTCAAAACATCAACACGCCACAAGCAGACTGCAAAAAGGATGATACCAATTTATCAAGAAACCAAATCTAGTAACCGAAGACTAATTTGATGTTTAACTTTAAAATTTGTATGGTATGTTGCATAAGGCTTCACAAGTAACCGCGAGGGCTGGTTGTGACAAAAAATGAACACTAGTGTATATTTTAGACTACGAACAAATTATATCGGCCAAACAATTTGGGTAGACACTGTTGAGTAAATTAGCGAAGAAAAAGCAATAGCTAATTGTCCTGACCATGTTCATAAATAATGCAATGTATTCTACATGTATATGCAAATGTGAGACGTGATTTTCAGTGAAGTTTGAAGTTTCTTTCCCAGTATATCACAAAATTATGGTAATAGGTAAATTACCTACACAAAAATAATATACATGTTTTTCTTGTCTATATGACTCTTTTCATTGAAAGAAAGGAAGGTATATTGCAGATGTCAAATAGTAATATAACAGGTGTATTCAGTGTTTATGGTTTTATATATGGATGGTAAGTCAATTGGTAACAAAAGGTAATGATTCTTAAAAATACTGGCATGACCATGAAAATTGTAACAATTGAGTACATGTACATGTAGTAGCCAATTCCATAAATGCTGGTAGGACTAATTTTCGTCATCAGCTCATATTACTTACAGAATAAAGTTATATCTATCATAGGACTCCGGTCTCGTTTACAGTAGTATAATTTGGCATTGAAACATAGGGACGCATGAACAGGTTTAGTTACATGTATGCATATACCTAATGAAAGCTGGGTATCAAAGAGTACATCTAAAAACTGAATAATCACACAAAGGCATGTGCAACTGTTCTATGAAACCATATACAGCTCTAAACCATACTATGCTAATCAAATCTCTTGCCCAGAGGAATCATTTGTATACGTTGGTGCAAAATATTATATTGTATCAAGATTTTTAAAGAATTGCAGAAAATCTACTGTAGAACCAGCAACGTTCACAACATGAGCTTTCACAAATTGTAAACAAAGGTGATTTTCACGGCAAGAAAGTTTTTAAACTCACAAAAATGTAGTGATACGCCAATTGTGAAGAACTTTTTTGTGGCAAAATCTTTCTGGGATCTTAACCATTTGTGAACGTTTCACGCACACTGAAGTTTCTAGTTTGATATTAGCCATGAAATATGTCCAAATGGGCTTGCTTGAATCAGGTGATTATGTCTTAGATAATTTACTCTACATTTAAAGTAAAGCATTAAAACAAGGTCAGAAAATTCAAAGGTCATGCCCTTTACCTTGACCTCTCCATATTCGTTGATATCCAACAAGTGTTAACCCTTCGATACTATAAAGTGGTTTACAATGGCTAAGTATCGTCGATAATGAATCTCATATTTTTGGAGAGAAGAAAAGGAGCTTGTCTCTCTTCTAGAAATTCAAAAATGATTATGTTACATGTACATTAAAATGATGATGATGATGATGATGATTGCGATTATAACATGGAATAAATCAAACTGAAAGAAGAGACTATAATGAGTGAAACGTGATACACCTTTCTAAACCTGGTGGCACCATTAACAGTTAGCATTCACTAATAAATTGCAGCTTTATCAGAAATGAAAATTTGTGCACAGGGTGAAAAGGATATTTCAACAAATGGATCATCTTTTTTAAAGTTGTTATGACTGGAAATGCTTTTTTCCTTCTTTTTATGTGTCAGACAAATGAAAATGGGAGATGAGGAGGTATTTTGAGCTGCTTTGCATTGGTGATTGAATGTGTTGTAAGACTATGTTATTGGATGCACTCTTTCAGATGATATTTCTCACATTAAATTTGACCAATGGAGAGTATAGAAGATAACATCTTATTGATTGCTGTACTTGTATATATTGGCGATGTACATGTAGTTCTGTATATACGTAATATCAAATTTGTGTAATCACTGTGTTTACCAACCAGTAGATTTCAATGAATGTATTTTAATCCCCATTCCCTTTGTCTCTAGAACCATCGACAAATGATTTAATCAAAACTAAACAATACATTACTGGTTTCACTCAAATATAGTTGCCACATGATGTTTCAAATACTATTAATACAAGTGCAAACTGACACTAGCTCAAGATGTAATGCTGAATTACAACTAAATCGCGTGTCAAGTCAATCAGTTTGGGAGGAAGCATGTGAGGAAGGGTTTTACAGAGATGTTCACATAGAGCACTTGGGTGAGCACAACCTACTAACTTGAGAATTGCCCATTTCCCAAATAAAAGACATCACGATGTGCCATGGTGAACGCACACACGGTCCCTTTAAGAAACGACGACAGAGAGTTTTAACATTATGTGACCTACCTTGTTGTTCAAGACGTCTTCGCTCCTTGGCTTCGTTGGCACGTCTGGCAAGTTCCTGAGCGATGCGCCTCTTCTCGGCTTGTCGTTGCATGCGAGCCGCCTTGCTGCGACGATGACCGTAGTGCATGCGGTCGTACAGCTCGTCCTCAGACAGCTTCTCAAAGATAATTCCCTGAATGAACAAAATGAACAAGAACAGAAAGTATGAATCGTGTGCTTACACCACAAAAGTACCGCCTGAAAGATTCAGTAAAAACTAACTTCCTGTGCGAGGAGCACAAATTTGGCATGAAACATGTCCCTTCATCATACAAATGCAGGTATTTAGAAATGTCCCAAACAATCTCCATGCATGTGGCACAAAATACAATATATTTTTTTGCACAAAATATAATATATATTTTTCTACAAAATCCGTCTTTTTCCCATAACGTTTACTTTAAGGTCAACATGATATGGTTTGTTTTATAGCACTCATTGGTTTTATTTGTAACTTTATATTTGCAAGAAAACATATTTCAATATCAACTCCTTAAAATCAACATTGCCCCTCCCCTGTCCTCCTATGCAGTTGCAACTTGCTGCCTACATCTTCTTTTACATTAAAAATTTGAATGGACCCTGAAAAGTAGAGGACAGAGTGGTTGTCTTTCTTACCCCGTCTCCATCTGGCTTTGGGTTGAGGAACTCTCCGATTCTCATCTTAGCGCTGTAGCTGAAGTGTTCCCTGGCCACGCTGGTGATGCCCCGCCTCTCGATGTACCGGACGACCTCTGGGTAGGTCCGTAGCTTCTTCCCGCAGGGTGCGTAGTAGATGACATCACCTTTGATCCTATCACCAGGGCCAAGCTGTCTGATAATGGTCTGCCGTCGCCATCCGTTAGCTAGGGGCCATCTCACCGCACGCTCGTCCGTTACGCGAAGCCGTTTCCTCTTCATTGCTATTCATAAATAGGGAATTAGTGTTCAAATCTGTAAATTGGCAGTGCATGATAATGCAGTTGAAAAGGTAAGCTCGACTACTAAGGTTTACAAAGGACAGGACTTTTAATTTGCGAATTCATTATCATACTTTGGTAGACAAGGAAGTAGTCATCAAATTAGCCATACTGAGTACGACTGTTGGAGAGGCATGTATCATTCTTTTCATTTACAAAGGACCATCACTTTGAAAATCCACTATTTTCTTTTACAAATTGGTCACATTTTGCCTAAGATTTTACCCGAATCATGGCTTGTGTAATGTGATACTTAGGGTTGAAATATGAAAATCAGTGATTCCCTTAAATTTTGTTAATGCTTACCTAACAAAATCAAGCTAATGAAATGTCTGTCATTTTATTCCTATAAGATCCAAGAAAGCCATGATTTTATACTTTCAGAGCTACATTTAAAAAAATAGCAATAACTTTGCAAACCCAATAATTACATTTTGTGCATATCTTATATAGCTAAAAAATTAAATACTTTGATGAAACTTCATATCCAAAAACGAGGCATATCATTATCTGTATTCCTTGAAACGCAGCGCGCGTAACAGCTGCACTGCTAAAGCCAGGGTAATTATGCTGCATTATTGTAGAGCACTTAGAGACTTCTGACAAAGTAAGTGTTAGGCGCTATATAAGCACTGTAATTATTATTATTATTATTATTACAACTGCTGGAAACTGTATTCATTATTCATACACGTACGTGAATTGTTTTTATTTGTTTAAAACGACCCGTGTGTATGAAATTTGACAATGGGAAAGGTATGTACGACTACCCAATGTTCAGAGAGAAACACTTTTTTGTTTAGACAGTATACCTTCCTCATAAATGAATAGTCTCTCATTTAAACTTAACTTTTAATAGAATGAGGAAACCACGTTCTGACATATAAAGTAACTGTTTACCATTAATCAAAACTTAATCATGCCAATTTCCTGTTATGTAGTATTTCCTTTCTCATAATATTTTTCTCATCATATTTTATATTAACAAATCCTAACACATCCTATTTTACAAAGCAAAGTCAATTCTGTTCTTATTGTTTAACACCCAATCAGGAAATGCTTAAAAATACTTCATAACGCAAAATAAAAGAGCCAGCTTTGCTCCAAATTGACTTAAGGATTTTTGGACTACAAAAAAAGGAATATATGATAATGGCCTGGTACGTAATGTACATGTAA
The DNA here is from genome assembly GCA_035222895.1 of Strongylocentrotus droebachiensis. Lineage (NCBI taxonomy): Eukaryota > Metazoa > Echinodermata > Echinoidea > Camarodonta > Strongylocentrotidae > Strongylocentrotus > Strongylocentrotus droebachiensis. The sequence continues at coordinate 84,729 of JAVYIG010003080.1, forward strand.
ACTAGGTATACCATTAAAAAATGATAAATGTATAAATACATATTAGTGAAAATAAATTCATTAACAATCATTCGTGTGTCTGACCTGTATTCTTATAAGGGGACAAAAGAGTTCTAGGGAAAAAAGGTCACATATTTGAATGAAGAACAGTATCAATAAGAAGTAATCGACTACTATTCACGGGTTTGTCTAGGTTTTATCTGAAGAGGGGGAAAAGACAAACTTACGCATTTGAGTGAAAAGGGGCACCATGTCGGAGGGTCGTTTGAGGGTCATCCTGATTGGTACAGGCGTACTGCTTCCTGAGTCAAGGGTCATGGATTCACTATCAACATTACTACTGTTGCAGTCTCTGTCATCATCACTGGCAGCTGACATTGAAGAACCTAACATGTGAATTAAATAGATTATTTCAATTACAGAAACGGTACAAAATTCTCAATATCACTGGTTAGTTTTTTGAGGAGGGGAGGTGGAAAGTCAATAAAATGCCTTCTTGATACAACAGGAATTTAAAATTGATTAACATACCAAAAAATATATATGACTTTCAACAACAACAAAAATGGTCTTTCTTGTTAAATAATCACTAGCAATACAACTGTAAGGCTGTAAATGTTGACCTGTGCAAAGATCTGTGCATAATCAAAATCCCAGACTCTCAGATTTTGATTCATTTACACCCACAATAGATTGGGTTTAACTAAACTGATGTAATTTAGATCAATACTTATGAAATGTAGGTCTACGATAACACAATATCACTCTTTTTCGACGAGTATTGCTTTAAAGCCCCACTGCACTATGTATAGCTGCGCCCTCTATATATCAAACAAAGCCTAATTGGTGACTATTGGTCCCCCATGGTCCCCTTTTTCTTATGTTAATTGAGAGCTGATTTGATGACCATGCAGGGAGGTCTAATCCCTCCTGGCCAAACTGGTGCAGATAGGCTTTGATGGCCCTTCTACATACCTCTGTAATCTGCTTCATCCATGCCATTAGCAAACGATGATGGTGTCCCCCTCTCACTACCATCACCCCTGAGGGAGCCCTGCTCACTATCCACCAGCCCGTTGTCAAGCCTGGACGCCGCCGCCATGGACGCATCCAGGGCTGACATGGAGTGGGAGGAGGAGGAGTAGCTCGACGACTGGGCAAGGTTGTTGATGATGGCCGCAAGTTTCTTCTGCAAGAAGGAAGACGGAGAGGAATTATAGATGCTCAAGGGTGATTCCATACAATGTGTCCTGTATGATTTTTGTCGTTTAGCCTCCCATTTTATCCCAAAATGAAAACCTTTGGATGTGAACCTTGACTATTGGTTGTCGCGGTTCTAGGACACCTACCCCATAGACATCCACCCCCGGATAACCACCCCCAGTCAACTACCCCCTAGGACAACTACCCTGTCGGACATCCGACCCTCCCCCCCCCCCCCCCCCGGATAACCACCCTATAGGATAACTACCCCCTAGGGCAACCACCCTCTAGGACGACTACCCCCGAGACAACCACCCCCTAGGATAGTTTTCAGGGGGTAGTTGTCCTAGAGGATGGTTGTCCTAGGGGGTAGTTGTCTGGGGGGTAGTTGTCCTAGGGGGTAGTTATCTGGGGGGTGGATGTCCAGGGGGTATGTGTCCGGATACAGGTTCTCTCTAGTATCGTTACCATAAGTCAATGGTAAGATCAATATAAATTTTATTTTTCGATGAAAACAAATGGATAAAAAGAGTTCTACTTCAATTTTTCTAAACTGTCAAAGTAGATAGACTGGATCAGTGAAATATTTTAGGTCTGGAAAACCCAAACAGATTTCTGGGAGAAAATGCAAAATATGGGGGCAAAATACAAATCTATTCATTATAAATGTTCACTATTATTATTATTATTATTATATACCTATAAATCAATCTCTTTCCATGATACCGAAGTAAAATATGGATTCTGTAAAGAAATGGTTGTTTCATTGATAATTTTGCAAGTCATCACCCAAAACACTAATCATTCATTGTATTCAAACATGAAATTTACATTAAATTGGGAGAATATATATATAGAGAGGTTTGTTTCTATTTGTCTTTCATTCTTGTCTGTAGGTTTCTCTATCTCTGAATAAAAGCAGCGTGGGCTGTGGTAAATCCCAGGAAAAACAATTCTTTTGATCTGTGTTCTCTTACAAGCATTTATGAAAATCTAGGATTTGATCATCAAAGACAGTGAAAGAACAAAAGTAACAACCACAAAACCACTAAAATAGCTTGAAACAGTCAAGATTGAAATTTCAAAAATACATGTATACTGGATGCGTGCAAGTGGAATCGTGAAAAAAAACCTCACAAGATTTTATAGCCTCAAATTGCGCATTTATGCAACTCATGCCAATACCTTGAAATTGCTGCAATTAAAGATAGGGTGCAATAACTTGTAAGAACACAACAAGACATACATTGATAAAGCGTGCCATATTGAAGCAATGCATTAGTGATTCAAAAGAGCCACACCCAACGCTGTGACAGAAATGTCACTTCAGTGCATGTGGATTGAGAGCTAATCTTATCTTGAGATATATCTTTATAAGGTGTTTTTGTTCCACGAAGCTAGCGGCTCGGTATCACACCCACTGAGTGTGTGTTGAAGTCAGCATCCAATTTACATAGATTTTATTATAGTCTTGAGATAAGTAACAAATATTCCATGTACCATAAGAAAACCAGGTTGATTTGTATAATCATCAAGGAAACAAGTTATAATACAGTTATTTTACTCATTAAGACAATAATCATAATTCATATTGAGGCTGATCAACTTCCAATCTAACTTAAAGAAGAGGGGAAGAAGTCAGCAGGGCACATACCCTCTTTTTCCTTTCTTTGGTCTGTTCTTCCTCAGTCCTCTCATATCTCCGAGAGCTATTTACACTGAGATCCTGAGGTTGGTCTAGTAGGTCCGAATGCCTAGGAGGAGACTGCGCCTTCTGGGCTGCCGATCTAGCTGCTGCGCTTGCGGCTGCAGCAGCCGCAGCCTGCGAGGCGGTGCTGCGGTAATCTTTCTCTCGTTGGAAGGCAGCTTGCCGCTCCGCCCGGGCCTTCTTCTGAAGGCGGAGCTGCTGCTGCTGTGCTTTGATCTGCTGCTCAAACTGCTGGGTGAGGGCCAACACTCGGCGCCGCTGTTCCTCCTCATGCACGTTTTGCTCGTGGGCATGCTGTTCTTTCAGGGCTCGCTCCTAACAAATTGAAAATGTTAAAAATTGGAACTTGATTTTGCCTAAGCTAAAAAGAAGTAACTTAATGTAGGTAGGAATCTATCAAATTTGGGGGGGGGGGGGGAGAAATACAATAATGTTAAAAAATTAACACAAGGAGGATACATTAACAAATATTCATGAAACTTTGAATTTTAAACAATAATACCTGGGACATTTATAAAGAAATGAGGAAAGGAGAGACAGAAAAGAGAAAGAGATGCATAAAAAGATGTAAAGAGAAAAAGAGAGAGAGAGAGAGAGAGAGAGAGAGAGAGAGAAAGAGAGGGGGGGGGGGGGGGGGCAAATGCCTACAGGTAATTCAAATTTGTAAATGTAACTCAAATTACATGAATTCAAATAGAGTTAAAAGTTAGTTATTGTCGGGTTAGTTAATATAGGGGCTGGGATATTAGACGTCACTGGTATTTGTCGTCATGACAATGATTTGACCATTCTAATTCCTAACTACCATGCATTCAAATAAACAGACTAATACAATCTCTCTGCTACCTGAAAAAATGCTCAAACTAATACACATTGCAAACAAATCTAATGGCTCATTCTTACATAGACACGTTGTAGATCTGTATATTATATCAGTCATACATGCATGAAGGATATGCTTTTGACTTATTACATGTATATAGAGGAAGTTATCAAGTACACAAAGAAATAAAACTGTCTTTATCTCCTATTTGCATACAATGATAAAATGTAGCATACATATCTATCATAACAGACCTTGGAATCCTAGACTTGAATCAATCTATTATATCCTATTGTCATAACATCACACACGATAACACAATACCATACATGTACAGTTTTCATTATCAAAAGTCTAGTGAATAGTTTATGAAACATAGCTCAATTTGTAGTCGATCCCCACAACTACATGTACATGTAATATATTTTCCCCTCAATATCTTCCCCTTGTTGCTAAACACACTTCGTACATACATGTAGTAGGTTTGAATGCAGTTAATATGGGATAGCAAAGTATTCAATCTGTTTGCTTTCTCAAGGAACCCTGAATGAAGATGAGCTTCTTGATCTTTTGATTTAATTTCCCCAGCTAAGCAACGAACTATCAAAACTTGTTGGATGAGATAAAAAAAAAAAATACACAATGTTTGCTTGCCTAGTATCTATACCTGTCCTCACTAAAATATGCAACTTTTCACTACAAAGTGCTTCCCACTACATTTCTCATTTCTCCTGAATGTATTGTCTCTCAAGAAGAAAAGGGCAAATTAATTTAAATTAAATTACAATAAATAGAACAGACTTCTGTTCATCATCAGATACAAAAATTAATATAACTGAACAACAAATATATTTTCTTCTTCAACGACATTATTCAATAACTAAATTTATAATCCCTTTTTTAATATACAAGTACATGTGTACACTATTTACCTTCTACATGTAGCTTTTGTACTATGAAATAAATACACTTACAGTATTAAAATCCCTCTTCAAAAAAAAAAAAGACCTTTAAATTGGTTTATTAAATACAACATGACAGATGTACATGTACATATACCTAAAGAGAACAGATCAACAAATACAGAACAAGCCTAATATTCTGAGCATTTTGTTCTTAAGTACATATAATACAACCTAATTTGACAATTCAAAGATGGTATAAAACCTGCGTACAGAACCTGCGTTAAAGAACAGCTAAAACAGAATATTGGTAGCAGACGTAATTTAGAGTTTTAAACAAAAAAAAATTAAAGAAAAATGCTTTAAATCAAAATCCTAAAAAAAGATAACGCCTGGCCAAATAGAAAGTGATATGGAAGCACACCTATACTGTGTTGTAAATATAATTTTTCATTTCAATATCACTTTTTAAATTTTCTGAGTCATGAAAGACATAAACACACATTTCTGTGAACTTCATTTGTGTTTAAAAGTAAAACAAATTTATTAATGTATATACATCTTTAGTAGGGCAAAGCATATCATTGTCCAGAAGACATAACTGTTTTAAAAAATGTTGGCAACTTTGCATAAAAAGCAAGTTAGAATTAGCAAGATCATTGTGGGGCATAATACCTTCAAATGGTTTAAAAGGAAGGACTTAAAAGGGGAAAAAACAGAGCAATCAAATTATTTTCAGGACTTCCTTAGCTAGTTTATGAATATACCCTGGAGATTATGAGTATTGTAATAGAGATCTATCACAGTTTCAGTTTCTTTCTAGCTTCACATACACATTTTAATCTAATCTATACCATAAACATGAGAAGTTTAACTAAGTCTTGAACAATATTTAATGAGGTTACAATAATACTCTATGAAGGCTGTTGCAAGGTACATGTAGTATAGAATCCTTGTGTGTATTAATTGTAGCCAGTATTTGTACTGCCTACGTATATGTAGCTATGAAAACTAGTGCTTATCTTGAGTGCTTGAAGGAATATCGAATTACACAATCTGTCTGAAAATGTCACACAGATAAAATTACTGGCAACTGCCATATTTCAGAATAGGGGAACCATCTTTTGCTTTGATTAAAAACGTAATTTCAAAAGCACGTCACCTGTTCCATAAAGCTACAAACAAGGGAATTAAAAATAGAATGAAGCTGACATTTAAAACAATCCTTTGCCTGTCTAGAATTCAATTTTACATTGACAAACAAACTAATCTTTGTGAGCAATAATCTAGAATCAGACTTTTCTTTTTGGTGGTTAAACTTGCCTTGGCAAACCTGATCGAACAACAGACTAAAATAAAACTGACTTACGATCCAAACTAACCACTTACATCTAATTTAAATATCGATTTCTGAAGATCTTATTTCTTCATAGTTTCTGTATCTGTGCTGGAATGTGTTTATGCTTTAACTATACATGTACATATAAACTGCCAATCCTAAACACACAGAGAATTTATAAATTACCAAGTAACAAAGTTCATACCGGTAATTTTGGAGCTTAAATATCACATTGACAATATATGTTAAACTGTGATATAATACCACAGCTATTCTTATCTCATTACGGCCAACTGGATTTGTGCAGTGTTTGTTGCTAACGTCACATCAGTACACATCAAGCAATGGAACCATATTCAAACAAACAAGCATGCAATAAAGGTTACATGAGAAAAGCATTGCTCATGCACTCATATGCTACATAGCTCAAGGGCATTTCACCTTGCATTATAATGTAAGCTTTAAAAAAACATGGAGGATTCGATAATGAACAACGAGACCCCATGCTAACAATGCACAGAGCTCAACACTAGAAAAAATGTACAAAGTACATAGTGATTTTTATGAGCCATACACACACACAAATTGCTATATTAAGTTACACATACTGCAGCCTACATTGTTGCAACACATCATATTATGTTAGATATGTAGCACAATTGATTTGCACAATATATATATATTGTGTATCTCGCCCCAAGAAATCCTTTGTGTTATATAAAATATCGGGGCCAATACTATACTGTATGAGCAAGCATTAATTCAGCGCAAATGGTTCGATGTTCTTTGTAATATAGTTATATCTTTTCAGAAAGAGAAGGTTAAAGTGATAAAGGAATTAACGATGTAACTCTCCACGGTACATACATCTTTTTACTTGTCATTTGATGATGTAAAGAGATATAAAGATTGGTGCCATTCTCCAATATCCAAGCTTCGAAATGTGTTTGAAATTTTCCTTTCATAACTGTAATAAAAAGAGGTAATTCCCAAAGCGTAAAATGCTTTTAAAATATTCCGCCACGGATCAAGAACTAAGGACAAAGATAAAGGTTCTAATGCAGTACAATTTTACCTTTATGAATATTGCAAAATATATCTGTTTTGATGGTGATCAGAAGACTCGGTGACTTGTTATCGTCATGGCAACATGTCTTTAAAATTAAAAAATCCTGATGTTTACATTTAGTACCACAAGGAGAACATGAAATACAGAACAGAGGTACTTTCCAAAGGATTTTCTAAGAAAAGCAAGAAGAACTTCTTTAAATTAATTACTTATCATGGTATTGTAATTCAGCATTGATGAGTGTAATTAAGTCTCATCTTAGAATATCTCTATAGTTCCTGGGATTTTTATAATTAGTACCAATTTGTATGATCTTACTTTGGGGATCTTAATTGTTGGAAATTTGTTATTTGTAATCATGCTTTTTATAACTGCATAGTTAACAGACTATAAAGGTTTTGCTTAATTCATTGTAATTATTTGACTCATGTCAGCTTTGGTTTGCATCATCGCTTTGGTAGAGCATGACTATGGGACTTTGTACTAGGCATTTGATGAAAATAATAATATCATTAATATCATGTGATTCATGAATATCCTTTTTCCATCCTATCAAGCCAAGCATATATTAAAGAGAGCCAATTTGTATTGTAAATTCTCCTTGAAGGATATGAGCTTAGCCCCCTCCCTTTCTTGAATTTAAAAAAAAAAATCAAATACATAACAAAAACAGAAAACAAAGAAGCTCTAAATACCAACATGTGTTTCTATTTCTACAGCATAAAACAAGCAGCACATGATACAAAAACACAAGTAACCAAACAATGTCACAAAATTTCATGCAAAGAAAACACGGAGCACATTTCACTTCTCTATATATTTTTTTTAGTCACAAAACTTTCACAGGACAGTCACAAACAGTGAAATCACCTCTGACGTTTCAGTATCACTTTCCTCATCTCCATCCTAAGAGGGGGTTAGAGGGTGGTTAGATACAGAATTTATAGTGAATGGTCTAAAACAAAAAGAGAAGAGAGAGAGAGAGAGAAGGAACAACTATACCCCCCTCCCATCACCATACTTGCAGTCCATACTACAGTCATACCTGTCTATAGCGACTGCCCAAGGGAAACACAAAAAGTGGTCTTTGTAGACAGGTTCCTTTAGTACATGTTTCAATGAGCAACCAATTTCAAGGGAAACCAAAAATGTGGTCTTTGTAGACAGGTGGTCACTAAAGCAGGTTTGACTGTATAATGCTTTATATTAACATGGGTCACAGACTCACAGCCATACAATATTCCACCACTACAACCCTCCCAAATTTTGAAATGTACAACAGCCTGGGGTACACAGACTCCACTATGCTGCTCCAGACATCTACCCAAGAATGGAGTCCTGTATAAAACCTAAAGGGGGACTCCTGTACAACATATGACATATATATATTCCTATATTTCATCCATGACTGAAAAATGTCTTGACCTTGACATAACTATGACTAATGGTAGTAATAAGAGAAAGCACCATTATTCAAGGGATTCATCTTTTTGGATAAAATACATGTACATGTACGTGGAATAATAATTTCTAATGATAACAATAATAATAATAACATTCTGTTTTTATATAGCGCTTATTACAATCACTAAGCGCTTTTAAACTTGGAGATTATTACCCCGGCTTTAGCTGTGCTGCCATTGCGGCGCTCTCGCATTTCAAGAATTAATTCCTGCCAGGTACCCATTTACATCACCTGGGTTGAGTGTGGCAAATGTAGATCAATGACATACATATATGTCATACAGGACAAATTGTATTGGATGCACTTTAATTGATTTGCCCCACACAAGTTAAAGAGCTAGCACTTCTATTACCCAATCTGTTTTCTACAACTTTTCTTAATTTGGCATGATGTCAGTAATGACATGAGAAGACAACTGCTGGCCCACATGAACACCCTTTGGGAAAATAGAGAAAAGGAGTTTGGGGGGTTCTCTTTCTAAGGCTTTGAAAAAGTTTAACACAAAATATATCTATATGACATATACATCTACAGAATATATATTATGATGACATATATATAGACATGAGAGACAACATGAATGCTTTGAGCCCAAAGGCGATTCAATCTAACAGAGGGAGGTTCTGGACAAATACATGAATACAATCAACAATGAGGTCAGAATAGATATTTGTCATTATTTGTATCGATAAGGCACAATGGCTGACTTTAAACATGACGGTGGTACAATGGCATGATCGCGATCACACTCAGCATGAACATGAACTTTGGTCTTGAATGCTTGATCTCAAATGCAATGTGATCATGTCATGAAACAGATCAACATTCTTGTTCTACACTGATTCAGGTGTATTGTACAGTGAGGGGCACATACATGTACATGTACATGAATTGAAATTAACAATGAGACATATACACATATAACATGACAGGAATATACTAACTTCTCTCTCTCTTTCTCCCTCACTACCCATCTCTCCCTTCCTCTCTCAATCCTCATACATTTTCAAGCCATTCATTTTACAACTCCTGTGTGATTCATTCATACTTCCTAATTAATTTTCATCCCTTAACCCAAAACACTAAGCCTAAATAGATAGGGACTGATTTTATGTTATCCTTCTCATAAGCAAACAGTTAGTGTTTTTCCCTGCCATACCCACACCTGTTCCTTGCCTGAGATATCACAGGAAAACTATGACAGATACGTGTGGGCTTGTTTGAATTACTTTTTTCATTTTTTCCCTCCATTTTTAATCACACTCTATTTTGCTATCATATTCTTTTCAGATAAAACTTAATAAATCACATATCCTTTATAGTTTACATGTACCTTCAATTGATGGTATATTCATGTAAAGTTTTTATATTTGTGAAGTGTTATCTTTCTTAATTGGTTTAATCTATTTCTATCCATTCATTTTGAAGAGTACAGAGTACTGATATGATTATTTCTCTGCAACACACATGAGGACCATGACTATGTCAAATTATTTGGACATCATTTCCCTGAAAATATGAGTTACCTCCTTCAGAACAGCATAATAAAGTCATTTGAAGAAAAATCAAAATTTATTAATATTTGTCTCAAATTTGTCCCTATTTTCACGAAGTGACGGTAGTGAATGATAATCCCATACAATTTGCGTGCAGATTTTCCTCACTACCGTCACTTCGTGAAAACAGGAACAAATTGCATACCATCCTCTTTGATGTGTAAGATATCTATCAACGAAAGACATATTTTTCTCTATTTTGATCAACAATCCAGACTAAAAATTGAATCAACCATAATTATGTATAATCAAAGTGGCATCTACTTTAAAAGCTCTTTTTTTTTTCTTTTAAATAAACTACTGCCTCGTATCATAGAAATTTTATTCCATTTCCCCTGCCAATTACAAACAAGCACAGAGAGACAAAACAGGAAGTCTTAGTTATGAACATATTAAATATATTGTAGTCCTGAAAAATAATTCCCTGACAGGATATCGGCCAGAGGTCAGATTTTTGTTTAAAGAAAAAAAGAAAAGAAATAGGGAACTAACGAATCTAACACATGAACAGGAAACGGGGACAACAAATAATGTATAAGAATAGAGTTGGATACATAATATACATGAGCATGTGCAGTTGCATACCTCCATTCGTGTACCATGTTGTATTTATTAGTAATATTATTGTCCAATTATTAGTCCCAGATTTGTTATATTTGATGAATGCACTGGCAAACATAAATTAATGTTTGTCACTTTTCTTACTGCCTTGCCCATAAGAACAGTACTATTTCTGGTACTTTTTAATCTTCTTGTTGCTACTAGTATTTCAGACCTAATTGAATGTTCAGGTATCATGAATGTTAAAAAACATGTTGGTACACTAAATCTGAACTTTGCCTAACATACAATTTTAAGGATTGTCCTATAACTAGATAAATAAACTACCCTGATCCCTGGCAGGTTTCTTGTAAGTTCTCAATGTATGTATATTAATCATATTGATCCATATTCATTATATGTCAACATGAAAGAAATAAAGTAATAACCAAAATAATATTCAAATAAGACTCTTCACACAAAAAAGTGGTCTCACAGTGGATTCTTCATGACAGCTAATACATAAATGTCATATATTTTGAAAACATTGTTTTCATGCTTCAATCTAAATCAATGAAAATTAGGTAACATGATAGAAAATGAAAGATTTTCTTAGACCAAAGCTGGGAGGGAGGGGGGGGATGAAAAGTATATCAAACATGGAAACCATGGGAAGCAATTTATTAGCAAGAAAAAATGCAAATCATACCATTCAGGTGGACACCTTGGATAATGCAAGTCAACTTCTGATTGTTTCTTTTCCTTTCTTTTCTTTTTTAATAGTAATTTTCCAAGAGACATTTCCTCGATTCATTACAGGTAATCTTGAGTTTGGGTGGTCATGACAGAAAATAAAGTTCTCACATAAAAACAAGACGGTACAATTTTGGTATAAAATGTATGACAGCCAATCAAATCAAACTTGCAGTCCCAAACCATGTGCACAACACATGTTTTCATGTGTGCACATGTGAGTTGTACTTTCCAATAAACATGAAGGTAAACATGATTTCAAGATAAACACCATCAGTTTGTTCACTTGCTGTTTCTTACCAACCCTATCACCTGCATGAAATACGATTCAGAATCATTTAAAGATGCACTGTTTCTCTCAAAAAAGCATTTCTATAACCCAAACTCCTTTTTAAGATTAACTTTAACCAGTCGACAACCAAATTCTCTCATTCCCATAGACTTAATACAGAGACCACCAGTTCCCATTAGCAATATGTTAAGAGAAGCTTCCTTAAAGATAAAGATGAGTTCTGGTCAAGCGATTGCATTGTGAAAGAAACGCTGTGGAATCGATCAGAAAAGGTTGATCATCTAGCATATACTTTCTGGAATCTTCAAAATGATATAAAGAAATACACGACATGTAGCGTAAAAATCTGTCCCGATTTTTATGATGTTACATTCCATATTTAGAATATTAAGGCATTTGAAGAGCCATGCTTTTCAGGGAATATTTTTTTCTCTGATGCTGTTCCACACTTGCATAATACAATGATAACGCTCACAAATTATTTTTCACCTCTTCCCAGAACTCAACCTTCTCTTTAATATTGCTTCTGACGAGGGGATAAATACATGCACAAAATTCCGGGGATTATGGATGAGAATTGATAAAGATCATCGAAGTATAATATGGAACTGACCTTGTGTTTCTTCTGTTGAGCTTTGTGCTGTTGTTTCTTAAGCTGCTCTTGCTGGTGAAGAAGCTCCATTTTCTTGGCCTCCAGCTGCTTTTTGGTCTGAAGGAGAAAGGAGAAAGAGAGAGAGAGAGAGAGAGAGAGGGGGCGTGGAGGAAACAGAGACGGAGAGAGAGAGAGAGAAAGAGAAAGAGAGAAAGAGAGAAAGAGAGAGAGAGAGAGAGAGAGAGAGAGAGGGAGAAAGACAGGAGCATGGGTTGAGCCTGGCAGTTTCATAAGATAAATTTCTCATCTAACTTTAAAGCCCAGTCAAGAAAAGATTTTTTGGGGCTTGTTTGGGGCATCAAGACTTGTAAGGAGACAAGAAGATGTAGAAATTAATTCTTGTTAACGGCCATTAGGGATTTAATTTCAAACAATTATTTTCCCCCTTGTGCTCATTGGAAAGAGCTCATATAGTTGCTCATACTTTTTTTGTGTTTATTTGTTTGCTTGTTTTTTTTTCTTGGGGGGGGGGGGGGGGTTGCATGTCTCTTACCAATACACACATGATCTATAGGCAATTGGATCCCTTTTATGGGTAGAAACTGAGCATAGAACATTGTTTGCTCATACGCAGATGCCAGAGATGGCACGGACTGAGATGGTCGCTCAAATTATCCACACACACACCACCCTGGATGCAAATCATCACACCGTGCACCCACCTCCATTATTGCCGCCATCTCCTTATCCTCCGACTCCGAATCCGAGATGGAGCCACCGCTGCTGTCGTCCGGGTGGCTCCCACCGGAGCTCAGGATCCCCGCCTCTAGGTCCGACAGGCTCCCGTCGGAATCGGTCAGGCCCCCTTCCTCTAACCTACTCCCCCCATCAGCGGCTCCTCTCTCGCTCCTCTCTCTGTGGTGGTGACTGTGACTATTGCTGTGTTTGGAGGAAGGCGACGGGGTGCCCTTCTCCCGACTCAGAGACAAGGGTGGTGTTTTCAATAACATACTCTGAGGTATTAAGAGAGATAATGCCATGGTTAGCTTGAAGGTAGATCAGTATCCATCATGAAGAGGAGGAGAGTTGGGGAAGTCGGTAAAAGGGTCTGCCTGTCGAACCAAAGATCGTAAGTTCGAATCCAACTCTGGCGGATGACTGAAGCCTACGTTGTGTGTTAACGTGCCCCACCTCTTTTTCATAGACAGAGGCTATGTTAAGTGGAAAACGCTCCGTCCCTCGGATAGGACGTGAAATGGAGGCCCCGTACATTAAGAAGGCACAGGTGATGCCAAATAATTACTAATGATAATAATGATAATAACACCAATAAACAAACATTGAAATCTAAAGGGAGTTTCATGTATCACTTAAACTCATCACAAGAGCCCAATATTTGAAAAAGTCTTTGTAAAATCTCTAAATTTATACATGTTCATTGAACAAGAAAAAAGTACTGTTTCACAAATAAAGTTGTAAATTACATGAGTTCTAATTTGTATATATAACAAGTATATATACTTCTCCTCTTTGATCTATTCCAGTTAGAATAAACAAACATTTCACTCTTTAATTTACCTCCATACAAATTAAGCATAATACACTTTTAAGAAGCATCCAGGTTTACCTGAGGAACTGAGGTACCTCAAGTATACTCTAATTAATAAAATCCCTACTAAAATCCATCTATTTCCCTATTAGAACTCACTGGAGATTCCTTGATGACTGAGTTTGCATCTTTGGTCCCGAGGAGAGAGAGTGGTGAAGAGGAACCGAGACTGGTGCTCGCGCCGAGGGGCGACCCATTGAGCCCCATCATGAGGGCAGCAGGGTCCCCAAACAGGTACTGGGGTGCATACTCTACCCTCCTGGGTCTACCTCTCCTACCCCTGGTAGAGATTGTACTGGTGGTGGAGGTGGTGGTACTGCTGGTGCCTCTGCTCAGGAGGGATGAGCCACGCCCTCTTCCACGCCCCCTTCCCCTACCTCGACCTCGCCCTCTTCCGGTCTTGGCACCACCTACAAGGTGATAAGAAAAAAGAAGCTTGGATTGTATTCTTCATCTGAGCAAGTCTTGCCTTTGACTAAAGCCTCGGTCACAAATGCCATTACGAACTGCTACGAACGCCGTACAAATGATTTTCAGACAATGGAAAAACAGGGAGATTTGTACGAAATAATCGTTCGTACGAACCTTTGTGACCGTAGCTTAAAATACCTGAATTACAATTTCTGATTACTTGTGTCTGTGACAGTCTCCTCTGCCTTTGTGCAAGTCTTTTCATCTCTCTCTTTCTTTGTTTTTTCTGCTATTCTGCTTTTATCTCTATAACATAGTTTATTTCAACTCAGTTGCATTTAAAATTAAATACAACAGTGATAAATGAATTTAATTTGCAGCTGCCTTGTTCTTCTGTTTTCACCGATTCCATTCTGCCAATAATAAAATATGTCATATATAGAGAGAGAAATATCCACAAAGTAGACAAAATGAATCATAACAGTCAATAAAAAGGATCAAAATTGCAAAAGAAAAGTCCACATTACAAAAAAAAACTATGCACTATATTTTTCAACCTAGCATGCTCTGAGAGAGTTTCTATGCCAGGCTAAAGGTAACAAACTAAAAAAAATCACCTCTTCTACAAGAAATTAAATCACGACAACACACACATGCATGATTTTCTTTTACAATAACTCAAACAATCATTTCAAAATGCACTTGCACGAAATCTACTAGGGAAGAGGAAAAATACATTCAAACTACGTGTATAGGAAAGTTATAAGTTATGTTGTATAACAAAATACTTTCAGGTTTCATGCTGATTCTCTCTATATATCTAAACTAATCAGAGGCAAAAGAATAATGACATGTGGTCTTTCTTTCACAGTCCATCCTTGCTTTTTTTCTTCATACAAGCAAATTATAGTAAATAAAAGCTGATGAAATATCTCACAAATATGGCTACACCTCCAGTCATGCTTTTACATTTCATATTTTTCTTTAAGAAATAGTTTTACTTTGTAAACAGAGTAGTGATATCAACTATATATTCCTATCCAGGTTTGTGATTTTTATTTCAAAGTAATCCTAAAGTTATGACTCAAATTTGAATGTACTATAGAGTGAATCAAATCAAAAATTTGAATCCGTGATTTCTCCCCACAACATTATTCAAATCAGCAAATTGAATCGGTGCTGATTTGAATCACTAACTCAAGTTCAAGTCGTCTTTATTTTGCCATCTCCTAGAATATATATCTGAATGATGAATCAAATTTCAAGCATCATCTCTGAGCATGATATTTCCTGCCAGGATGCTCTCGAATCATACCCTCATGTGCGCTCTCGTTTTAATATTTCCATCCCGTCTATAAATCATGTTCTCCTCTCTTCATTGTCTCTTGTATTTTGATATTTTGTGAAAGGAAGAGAATGAGTCTATTACGATGAGAATGCATGATTTGTAATAAAAAGGACAAGAAAAGGATGGTTCACAGTACCATCTTGTACATCTGTTTGACATTTGTGTAATAGACAGGAGTTGTGATAGCAACATCCATCTACGAGATGCTAAATAATTCTTTACATCTACAAGGAGCTCTATGGTAGTTGCATTTGTGTATTTTGGTTTTGAAATTTGTCTGAATGTGCTTCAAATTTGTCCCCATATGCTTTAATTATGCATCTCTAAGTTAAGAGAAAAGGATTTTTTTTAAATCAATGTTGTAAGGTGTTTAAAAAGTGGATGTAGCCTTATTTTGTTCCTATATGCATGCTTTGTAGTCATAGATCTAGGTTTTTAAATAAAGTCAGCACCTGCAAAACCTCAAACAAGCCCCCCATTTGATTTCATTTGATTTCATTTCCATTTAATGACATTAAATATCCACATCAAAGATGCAAAGTAAATTGTCACATGTACGCAAAGCTCTCAGAGAGATACTTCCATACATTGTATGGACCTACAAATTTAATTCCTTTTAGAAAAGGAATTACATGTATGTATGTCACTCGGGGTCGTTTACGTCATTATCATTCC
This sequence comes from Strongylocentrotus droebachiensis, assembly GCA_035222895.1. NCBI lineage: Eukaryota > Metazoa > Echinodermata > Echinoidea > Camarodonta > Strongylocentrotidae > Strongylocentrotus > Strongylocentrotus droebachiensis. The sequence continues at coordinate 101,014 of JAVYIG010003080.1, forward strand.
AACGTGCCAACTGCATCATCGGATTCTTTTGTGTCCAGAAAATCTATCAATACATGCATTGAACTGAGAAGCAAGCATAGCCTATTATCCACAATGTATACACACAAAAACTGTAAAGTCACAAGCAATGTGGGCATCCAGACAAAAATGATAATTTATCTTTCCTTGCAATCATTGCAGGAAGGAAATAAAATACATTTCCCACTTAATGGAAATATAGAAATCCATGCACTGCCATGCAGGTGAATGCAGCTAGGGAAATACATTCTTCACATTTAAGCATAATGTCCTCTCCCATGTACTGCTTGCAACTCTATTATCATTACACAGGGCGTGGGAGAATATGGCCAAAACATTTCTGCGTTTTTAAATAGGCATTAAAAAGCAGATTCTAATTTTTCACACAACGAAATTCAGTTTACAAACTACCTATGCATTAGGAACCCAGTTTAAGGTTTTCATATCACTTGCTGCCACAGAGAACAAGTGTATCTCTGAAGGAAATCAACCAAAGGACATTTGGCCTTGCATCCTATCTGAGGGACTCAGATTTTAGAATTAATGCCTCAGTACAAGTACAGTACTAGTGTGCATCGATCTGGCATTGAACCATGGGCCTTCATTTTAACACAAGACACTGCTCTACACCACTGAGCTACATGTATCTCTTCTTCTATTGTTCCATCATACACTCTAGATCTTGAGTCTAGACCAAGAAGTACAGAGAAGAAAGTACGGCACAGGTGAAAATCTTCAGTGTAGAAGTGAAATAAGAGGAGGTCTACGGGGGGTTATAATAGCCTGATGTTGAACCATTCTCCTACTTTCTTAGATTGAGATATAACTAAGGAAATGCATACATCATGATTCATACTGAAACTGGGATGGATTTATAAGTTCAGAGGTAGGAAGCCCATTAATTTGTTCAAGCTATTCTCTCTTTTTTTCTCCCTCCCTCTCTGTTGAGTTCCTAAAGCGATTGGTACACACATATTCATTTGAATTCACAGTTCAATATCTTTACTGCCTTCCTCCTTCTGTCAAAGCCACTCAGTATAAGGAATATCTTTGTATCAAGATTGAGAACTGAGTTTACACTAAGTGCTTTGTCAGAACATTGTTCAATTATCCAAGCAGTGATTCAATATTTTCAAGATATCTATTTCTTTATGTCTTTCTCTTTTCTTGGTATTTCCAGCAGACTATATAAAACATATAGCTTCATAAACATGCCACAAGAAGGGGTTAAGGAAACTAGAATGCTCCATTTTAGAAATGTTATTTTCTTCATATAATCACTATGTTTCTCTGGGATTTCATATTGACCATGCAATATAAAATAAAGGAGACAGAGAGACAGAAAAGGAGAAGGGTAACAAAAAAGAGATATAAAGAGATATAAAGAGAGAGGGAGAGAGAAAAATAAATATTCAATACGATAGAAAAGGGAGACACATGTCAATGCTAGGAAGTACAAAGAGAAAGAGAGAGATATAAGGAGAAAAATATATGACTAAAGTTATAGAGACTAAGAGCGGAAGAGAAACAAGAGACAAATTGGGATCTGCATCTATACTGTTTATAAACCTGTAAGATGGGCTAAAGCAAACCATGATAAACAAAGAATATACATGTACTTTCAGATGATGTTAAAATGAAAGAAGTCCAGTAACAAGTAACAAAATAACTAAACTAAATATGGCCCGTTTCAGCACCTTTGATGAATCACCTTCATGTATATAGATAGCATACTTCATGCATGCACAAGCACTATACGACAAGGGTACGAGTATGAATATGAGAGAAAGATAAATAGCGATCCTCGGCATGATCTTATCTCCGGACGTGCTATAAACTTGGGCAATGCTACTACGACAGCAAATATATAAAAAAAGAAGCAAGGCAAAAATATTCTGTGATTTTCACCTTCATGTGACTCACTGTGCCACCACATTATCATTTCCTCTTTCAATAATAATCTTGTCTCTCTCTCCCTCTCCCTCCCTATCTTTCTTGGAGATATATTTTCAGCAGAGATATGAAAGAATATAGAGGTTTTAGGGAGAGTGTAGGACTTTGACAGGAAAAGATCAATTACACACTGGCACTGGACAAATATGACCAGCGTGTATGGACGGAAACTGCAGGTAGAAATGGTTAAAAGTGTGCTTCGGTCTGTTTATTCAAGGCATCGATACCTGCTTTCAAAATTCGACTAGCATCCCCAGTTTCTATCTTTTAAAATTTGGATGGCATTAACGCCATTTACGGAATCTTTGTTATACCCTCTAGGACTGCAACATACTACTACATTCGATCTTAATTTAGGCGTCTTCACAGGCATTGAGTAGTTTTATGCAAATTTTCCACATGACCCATTACAAGTCGGACACATCTTTATTATTTTATTTTTTAAATATTCCTTTTATTCTTTAAAAATAAACATGTTGGTGGATATGCTAGCTACCCTGGAAAGCATCATTTGTAAGCGGGCAGATCCAAGCTATTTTCCCTTGGTTTCCCAAAATTTGAACTCCTTAAAATATAGCAAAAATGTATAATTATGAATATCCATCTATTGCTATACATATTAATTTCAATAAATCTCTCTATTTTGACAGATGTCGCAAGTACAAAAGAAAGATATGACCTTGCATGATTCAATGCATTATCACTGTTTTCTGCTCATCGTCAATAAGCCCTATATATGGGTTCCAATGAAAATACTGTAAAAGGTCTTGATTACATGGTGGATGAAATCATGTCTTTGTATTTGTATATTAATTTTCTGTCAATCACAAAAGTGCGAACATTTATCAAAATGGTTTTCCTATCAATAGTAGCACTTTCATTCATCTCTATTAAATTTAATTAAATCTGCATGTAGATATCTGCTGCTCTAATCCTAAGGGCAGGGCGCGACAAACCCGCTTGCCCGACGTCCCGGGGCAACCAAATTGAGCCGTCGGGCAAGTAAATCAAATTATCACTTGCCCGATTCGGGCAAGTGATACTTTTACAGTAATTTCCTAGTGTCCAAGAACTCTACCATTCACCCGTCAACTTCTTACCCGTCGTCAAAATCCAGAAGCAAAAAAGCGATCGTTCCGATTTCGAAAAAAATTCACAGACAGCTAGCCAGCTCAGCTAGCTCAGCGCGCATGCAACAGTGACACTTCAAGCCATGAATGCCGCTCCGCCTCCACGCACGGCCGGCCGTGAGCTAGCTAGAGACAGCTAGCGCGATCGTACCAGCTGCGAGCTTATTCGCGCTCTCTCTCTCTAGCTCTGCAGGCCGCACCGACAGGCCTTTGCTATTCTCTGATTGCCGATTGGTTGAATCACGCCAAATATGACGTCATTATTCTAGGGAAATGAACACGTGCGAATCGGAATGGAATAAACAACAGGGATTTTCTAGTAAGTACAAAAAGTCAAATGTTTGATATTTATTCATAATGACTGTTAATGATTGTGAACATATTATTTAAAACTCGCTGCTCATATAAATCAGATGAATGTTTTTGTCTCGTTTTCAATTTATTACTGCGGTCTCAAGATCCGACCGAGCGAGTCATTTTGATAATAGTATCGAGACCCCCAGAATATAAGCCGTTGTTGTTTTGTTTTCATGGTTTTAGCGACGTTGTTTAGTCTAGTTTTCGCATACTTATCCGAGATTTATCGTAAAATATCTTCAATATTATTATTTAGTAAGAATTTACAAATTTTGGCATGATATTTATAGCAGTGAATGATGAAATAAAAATGTCCGTACTTTATTTAAAATAGTTGATTACCCATTATTTACATGACGTTTCTTGATGGAAGAGTTGACCCAAATTATTAACAGCTGAAAATTAGCCTACGTTTCCAAATGACAGCGGCTTGCACAGACACACATGTGATGTTGCACCATGGTACATGTGGCTACCATTAATGACATGTTTGTATCATATTTTTTACAACAGGGTCATTATGCTTTTTTACATGACTGAATATTAAAAACTTAAACCTGCTTGAACCATTCTACCTTGCCGAGATTCATGTGAATCTGATTATTTATGGAGAATCAATAAAATGCGTTTTTTAAACCTTCAACCATCCTTTGTTGACCATTTTCTTTGACATATTAGGTTATTATTCAGTACAGTTACACTGTACATGTATGTGCATTAATTTGCTATCTAAAACACTAACTTATCATTACGAGATAATAAATGCTTTAACCTCGAGTCCTTTTTCGCTTTAAAGTTTTGGGCAAGTGGAAATATTGTTTGGGCAAGTAAATTGAAAACCCACTTGCCCGACAGGGCAAGTGGTGAAAAAAATTCTTGTAGCACCCTGCTAAGGGTAAAATTTAAATTGCTGTAATCAAATTTAATACCTAAATCTGAATCATTCCCAAACTGTTTTTGTCTACCGGGTAATGATAAAGTACATGTATTCTATATAGGATTGGGAAACACTTGACACATGCACAAAACACAACAATGTATGATAGCTGGTGAAAAATATCAGTTATGATTTTGATATGTCACAATAAAACTGCTGTTTTCCTTGAGTCATGCAAAATAATTGGTCTACGGGATTCAAATAGAAACTGAAAACAAATGACTATAACAAACAAATGATTAAGTAATTTTTCAGTGGGCGGGGGGAATTAAAAACCCTCAAGCGGGCTCTAAATACTTAAATCATTCAAAGCAATGACAAATATGATACAGCTAGATATAAAAAATTAAAAAAAATGCCTGTGTTCATTTCAGGAGCTATTTCTCACCAAAATCCAAATGAAATCCATTTTACTTCATCTTCTATCAAACTCCTTTAATGATGTATTGACAAGTTTTTATTTATTCTGGTGACTCCACAATGGCACAGTTGTCTCCACACTTCACAATCTATCCTGTTTTCACAAGCTCATGATATATTTTGATATATACTGTTCTAACCTACGACACTCAAAGGGTTAAAGGCATTCACACAGTGATTTGCAGGAAGGTAAGATGGACAAACAACCAAAATAACATGCTTCAATAACTACTGTTTCTTCAAACCTGGCAATGATCATTTAGAGACATTTCAAGGAGGAGCAAACTGATGGGGAAACAAAATGAAGTAATAACAAAAAATGTACGACAGCAACAAATGCAGAGAATCTACATACATAGGAGGGCTAATATAAACACAGCTCATATGATTTGCATTCCACGGAGACATAGTAATCTGCAAGTTAAACTCTTTGATAATGATGATGCGGCATTCAGACACAAGACAAAAATGGGAAGCTACTGAGATATGTATGACTTGACATTAGTACCAGGGAGAAGGCTCACACAGACACAAGAAAAGGGGTCTACATCTTTAGGATCTATGGAAGGGGTATACACAATGGCTCCACGTCACGATGACATTCAATAGAAATTCCTCACACGCAAACAATGATAAAACAAGGGAAAGCTGCAATTGAACATGAAACAACATACGTTGTTGCTTGAGAGGGTCTGAAAAGAGGGCATTGAACGCCGGACTGGTGGGAGCAGGGGCGCCCGCCGTCGCCCCTGCAGGGTCGGGCATGAAGGTAAATGACGGGGCAGCGGCAACGGCGGCGGAGTTGGCGAGGCTGGCTGCGAAGAGATCATGGTCCAGATTTGGAGTCTGCTGCCACCATGCGCCGCCCGCTCCTAATGTCATGTGATCAGTTAATTAGGGAGATAGAATTTGACAGTCAATTAGTCTGCATAAGTATACATAAAGATAGCTCAACATTAATATCATCTTGTTTTCTTCTTTAACATTAGAACAAAACACTTATAAGTAATTGCATTGTATACTCCTTATGTTATATCATATTTCTCTATCAATCTTGATGTAGCAAAGAATACCAATAGTTTTGCAAAAAGTAATCCTACATAAAACACAACAAAGCACAAAGTAATATCCTAGAAGGAAAATATTGTATACATACATAATCTTATCTGTTCAAATAATCAATGATTACATCCAATATTACATATATACTTCACACAAACAAATTAGCCTTCAAACTTTCATGCAATATCACAATCTTTATAACATGAAATAAGATATTTCAAAATAAGACACAAGACATCTGCTGTAACAGATCAGCATGTTGACAGGGGGAAAAGGTTTTTGTAAAATAATTTCATTTGAAATCTGACTCTACTACTGTAGATGAGAGATCCACATATGTCTAATTCAGAGTCAGATAATAAATTCACATGCTTATAAGGAGTGGACTAATTGCACGATGTATGCCGTAACCAAGCATAAATCTATTAATGGTTATCAATCCAAATTAGTTATCCACTGACTGAGTTGATTCTCATGCAAAGCAAACAGTCTTCTTACATAACCATCAACTATGCAGGGCAAAATATTTAGAAGAGTAGGAGAAAAAGTAGCAATAATATCTTCTAAAATTGTGAAAATTATAACTTTTCCACTCAATTTCCAGATTGATTTCCTTGTATTGTAATAAAATAAAAAAAGGAGCAAGAACCTTGGATGAATTAGAATTAATACCAAAAATATTTCTTATTCCAGTACTTTCATATTCCATTAAAAGCAATAAGTCCCCAAATCAATGCGGGAACAATTTCAAGGCCTATGGGGGCTGTTTGCCTATTTCAATAGTTTGGAAGGGGGGGTGAAAATTATCCTGAGCCCCCATGTACGTGGAAATTGATTTGGAAGCATAATGCATAACAAAGATATCTCTTATCAGTTATAGGTAATTTGCAGAGTGAAAATTGCAAAACTCAAGAGTTAAGGAAACACTTCACAGGTCACATATTCGCATACAGGATGTAATTAGAAGGTCAATGGGTGATTGTTCAGGATTCTGCGGTGTCTGCCAATAGGTTGTCTGTGTTTTCATTCATTCTGGTGACGACATACACCGTTTTTTTCTTTTTTTAAAATCTGATGTGTGCTGCTATTTATGCAATACTTGATTTGATATTTACCAATTGTCATCCTTGATCAAGGTGAAGTAAATGGTTATGAAAGAAGTAACAAGAAATACCTGCAATGCTCAAGTTGCTTTATATCAAAGAAGCTTACCTAAAATTAAAATGCCCAAGTAATGATGAAATTTAGCACTTTTAGTTTTCAATGAATAGTGCTTTATCCAACTGCTATAGCTATCGTTTTTACAAGTACTCTTTGGCAGCTTTAAACTTTAGCCATGGATTCATAATATTGGAACTCTACTTCTTCAGTTCTATACCTTAAAACTAAAGAGGTTGGCGAAACAAAAAAAAGCAATCAGTGAAAAGTAGCCTTATTTCTAGGAAAGCTACTACTGTGTGGGCTGTTCATTGCACAATATGTAGAAGAACGCTTCATGAAAAGCTTTAGTAACAATGATTGGAAATCATTCTTTATTCTATTTCTATAAATACATCTTGATATTCTAACAAGCATTGGTCCACCTTAGATTGATATTACATGTACTTGGTTTGGCCTACACCATCCATTCTATCAATGTTTTGGTTGACCACAATAAACTTATCATCATTATCATGAGTGAATGACTGGACTATTACACATTACTTGGCAAATGCTCTAAAAATTAAAAAGTTCCTCTCATAGAAGCCCTCCCCCCCCCCCCCTCCTCCCCCCTCCCCCTCCTCCTCTCCCCATCCCTCTACCCCCCCCCCTCAACCCCTCCCTCTACCCCTCCCTCTACCCAGCCCCCATCAAATTTGACCCCTACCAGCATTACAAAGGTCATTTCATATTTCTTCCATGACCAAAAAGATTATAAAGCAGGAGCTCAGAATAAACATGTAGAATCCACCACTCCTAAGAAATTTATTTAAAAAACCTCAAGCTGGGTCAACTTTTCTAGGAACAAAGAGAAAACTTTTGGTGCAACGAAGGAAGAGGGCTAAAGTAGAGTACAGACAAGGGGGTAGGATTGTGAATATTTGAGACCTCTAAAGCATTATGAATGATTTTCCATATTTCTATAATGACCTTGAAAAACAATAAAAACATAAGGATAACAAAAAAAGTTGAGTCAGTGACTATTTTTCTCATTCTGGAAGACTTTCCCAATTACATATATGTATTAATAAATGAGCAGACTGCAAGCATATATGCTACATTGTAGTGAACAATGCAAACCTTCATATCGCTTGTTCAAAGCCAGAAGGATAAGGGTTAAAGGTAATACAAAGTTTTGGGAAATTTTGAAAATTGAGTGGATAGTGAATCTTTACAATTTTGATATATTTGGATGCCCCTGTGGATGTATTATAAGCACTAAAAAAATTAGCCCCTAAAACACTTCTGTTTTCGAGAAAAATTGAATATAAAAATTTACCAGTGCTCCCGGTAAATTTTGATAAATTTCAAATAGCGCCTATGGCCGTACAATGGTAGCTGCGACCATGAAAATCTCAGAATATGTAGTTGGGATATATAATTTCCAAACGGGAATAGCTAATCGGTCGATTTTAGTCAAGAAACACTGTTTCATTGCTAAATTAATATCTTGACCTTGAGAGGGAGCTATACAACATAAAGAGTTTATTATTTTTAATTTCATAACTTTAGACTCGATTTCTACCGCGACAACGATCAATGTATATTGTAGAAACGCATATGCTTCCAATATGTTAATTTGAACCAAATTCATGACTCCATACCAAAACTTTGTAATACCTTTAATAACCTTCTGGCTCAAAACCAGATGATATAATATTATCCTACCCCCCCCCCCCTCCCTTATGAAACATCAATTGACCTACTAAATGTTCACTATTACATGGACCTAATTCTCCCTGTCTATACATTATGTCTATATTACGTCCTGATGCCAATGCTCAAAACTATGTAGGCCTTTATTTATAAGCACACTTTCAGGAAACTGCAAGCCCACAATAGACATCGTACATGGATGTATTTAGGCACTGCCACATGGCTACAATGAATACCACATGCTCACATTATAGTGTACACAGGCTAGGCATAGAGTGAGTGAGATAACTGATAAATACCCTACAAAAGACTTCATGGAATAAAACCCAACAGAGCAAACCAACTAATCATAAGCATTTGACCTCCCTATGCCCTTTGTTCCCAAACCTCAACTCCTCACTATTATATTTCCAGCTTACATCTATATAACACTGCCTGAATGGAGACATCATTTTCTTATTGCCCCCTTTATACATATCCACAAGCTATAGAACAAAGAGTTTTTGGTGCGTCCTGCCTGTGTAGCCCACTTCTTTTTACTACATCTTGTGTGTAAGGATACCACAAACAAAGGCCCTCCGCAAACCTACAAGTCTGTCATCTGGAGTACTTGTAATGGGAGTATAAACTCTCTCTCTCTCTCTCATAATGAGTCACCTCAAGAATATAGCTTGCCCAACTCTCTCCAAGAAAACATATTTTCTTTACAGATAAAAATGTGTTGCTTGCATGATGGTGTAAGCCATTAGAGCATGGACAGCGAACTAAAGTCATATCAAGTACAATGTTTCATGTGTACACTATAAACTGTCTACTCTTGACAAAATGCATCATCCTGTTGTACAGTAAATTTGAAAAATAAAATTCAGTTATACCAAAACAGTTGTTTTACACACGAAACCCGACAGCAACTGACATCTTGATCAAATATTAGGTTTCATCTACCACAATTCTCTATGTATCTAATAGAATAATAACTAAATGAAAGCAATATTTGGTCAGTTAGATACTGAAGCATATCTCTAAACTATGAATCTCAATTGTAACCTTCCATCTAGTTTGTAATCAAATTTATCATTCCTTAAAGAGACTCAAAAAATAATTATAGAATGACAATATTAATCTGGATGTCATGACAATAAAAATGATGATGATTGATGATGGTGGTGGTGGTGGCGGTGGTAATGGGGATAACAATCAATCTGGATTAATATGGTGCTAAATCAGTTCTGTAATTTAGTTCAAGACTGTGGAGCACAAAATATGATACCAAACAAGCATTATTTCAATTCCAAAATTATTCTCTAGTTGGTAGTAATTCAATAACTAGGTTGATCTTGTCAACAACATAAATATGGACTTGCATTGTGCTAAATCAGTTCTATAATTTAGTTCAAGACTGTGAGGCGCAAAGTCTCTTACCAAACAGGCATAATTCCAATTCCAACATCATTCTCTGTTTAGTAGCTATGTTGATTTGTCACTGTTAACTAAAAAAAGTTAGCATTTCACTCTAAACCCACGATTGTTTTACTCTGAAATCATTACAACACTCAATAAACTCTAAGATTTCAAAGAGGACCTTTTTTACAGGATATAGCTGAGAGAGCTCTTGTTTTAACAATATGATCAAAAAAGGTTTATATTCTACTCTAAACTCACGATTGTTTTACTCTGAAATAATTACAAGACTCGATAAATTATAACAATTCCATGAGTGCCTTTTACAGGATATACTCTCTTAAAAAAAAAGAGTGAATTTTCACTCTATTTTCACTTTCTTGGGAGTGACGTCCGTGATCACTTGTTTAGGAGTGAAAATCGATTGATTTTAGAGTGAAGAAAAGAAGAAAAGAGTGAATGTTCACTCTATTTCCAGAGGAGTGACGTCCGTGATTTTGAAAATTCACTCTTTTTTTTTAAGAGAGTAGCTCTTGTTGGAATAAGTGATCAGAAATATTACTCATCTTGCTTTCATGGAAAAACATAATCCTATTAAAGGAGTTGAGCCTATGAGGCATGGGATATATCTAACATGCCGCTGTTAACCTCATGATCCAGATAAGAAAGAGATAATCATTTTCTAAAAGAAGTATAACTCATGTGCAAGGCTGCAATCTTGTTTAAACTACAAGTTATAAAAGGCACTTATTTCTCTTTCCTTTTTGAAAAGAGGATTTTTCACTATATTTCCAGTGAACATGTCACAGTGCATTGGCAATAACTTTGAATAATTTGTTTGACTTGTTTGAATACCAAGTTTTAGACAGAAAACTTCTCAACAATAGAAAGGGTGATTTTCCATCACTTTCATTTTTAAAGGTCCTACAAGACATACTGAGTAAAGAAATCAAAATTTCATATTTTCCTTTGATTAGATGATGAAACAATAATTATAATGAGGATCGTGCAAGTAAATAACTTCTCTATTCCCTATTTTACTCTTATCCTCGTTGGGTAATTACTATTTAAGCACTTGGTACCTTAACCTGTAACTTTCATATTGAATTATAGAATTAGCTAATTAAGAGGAAAAAAAGACAGTTACATTGTTATGTTAAAGGATATTAACACTCTCCTTTCTCGAAACAGATATGTTTCAAATGAGATGGGTAATAAGTTATGATTAGCTATGTACCTTTGCTCCATATGATTGAATCACATGTACATTACTTTTCATGATAAATCTTTCATGAAAAAGCAACATCCCCCATTGATGGGAATAACATAACAGGCTGCAATAATAATGAGAAGAATAATATTGGATATTTCTATAGTGCTCAAGCCACTCCAATATAACAAATAATTATTCTAGAGGACCTTGAAGCTACATGTACATGCATTGTGCTCTATTAGTATTACACAAATAATACAGAGTCCATTTTATTACTTGCTATAGCCATAATAGATTTCAGGCCTTTATTACAAAATTACCTACACACACGCACACAATTGTACATCTCAGTACACTAAACTAGCTGGCAAACAGCTTAATAATTGAACATACACATGCAACGTACATTAGAAGAGCACAAAAGAGGTATATAGCTTTGATCATGCATGCATGTTAATAATGTGGCAAACCTGAATTTACATGCAAACACACTATTGTCTGCTATTTCACTTTACATCTACTTTTGAATACAAAATTGATCTCGTACACAAACAAAGCCATCTGGTGCCCTATGCTAGTCTTTCCACTGCCAGAGTTTAAACAGCATAACCTATACCGATGTATTTTCCTTTGTGTTACAAGGAGAACCTAGATTTCAAAGTCAAACGGCATTCTATTCCTGTGATCAATTCTTACAATGCCTCCTTTTTTCTCTCCATGAATATGAATGCTGTTTGAAGACAGTAAAATGCAGATAACCTGCTGAGTAATGCTAGTCTAATGAGTCACAGCTCGATGACATTAAAATTGCAGCAGAAATTACTCTTGACAAGATAGAAATGGAGGATATATCAACTTGGCAATTTCTAGAAGGATCTTGAATAGTGTTGCATATCAGATTACTAATGGCTAATCAATGGCAATGGATAAAAGGGTGGCATTTGAATGATGAGAACAAGTGTTTTAATAGGCATAATTATGAAGGCGCATTGTAGGTCAAAATTGTTAGGGCATCTATGCTCTACAAAAAGGGGTTTTATAATATTTCAGTCCATCAAAGGCAAGGAAAATGTATGTGGTATTGGTGTACTAGTTTCAACTCTGCAAGGCATATTGTTGCAAATGTATAAAGTCTATTTCATGATGTGCGGTATTATCAACAATCAATGAAGTTGAGCAACGGTAATACATTATTATCTACGCATGAAGATTTAGATTATGAATGTTGGGCGTACAATACATTTATGTATGTTGGGTTTCAACTATCCAAGTCAATAGCAAATGTTGCAAGTTTTCTATCATGACAAATACATTGAAAAAGAACCCAACTCCAAAATACTTGACAGGGCTAACTTAGAAAAAGATAATCCCCCCTTTTTTGTTGGGGGTGGGGGATATTTTGTGCCTTGATCCTTGGTAAAATGACCTAACTACTAAAATCCTCATCTGTTTTACAAAACCTACAATTGCAGTGAATTTCTATGATTGCCTTTCATTACGAAATGTAGCAATGATGCACTTCTATTTCTTTGTGTTCACCATCGCTATTCTCTAGAGCTATATTAGAGCAGTTCAGAGAGGCGTAATAACCCTTTTATTCAGGGTGAGTGCCATAACCAGTGGTACGGCTCTTCGGAGCTCTTCAAAATCTTTGTAATTACGCCGAGGTTTGGCAAGATCCATCCCACGTCCAAACATCCAATCACTCTTCAGGAGGACTTGACAATTTCCATGATACATTTCACGTCAGCAACCATCGTTTCTGCTGATAATTCTCATTGTATTTTATTAATTGTCTCTCAGATCCCTAACCTGGCTTGACTACCTTCGCCTTGAAACTATATCATGATTTGGAATTCGATCTTTCTTCTTTAAAAAAATAATCTATGAAGGTGTCAATTTAGTCCATCAAAAATAACTGCATGATGAAGTAAGACAGCTCATATCTATGTCATTCTATGGAAAAACAATCGTCATATATGATATGATTTTAACCACAAAAATTGGATCTGTTACTTTTTTTTCTGTTGATAAAGTGTGACAATGAAAAAATCTAATGACTCTGGTTTCTTACATGATTTCCATCCTACTCATACAGATATCTGTGCAACCTAAACTACGGCACGATTCAAAGAGAATGATTACAATTTCATCTGCCACAATTCTACCAACTCCCTTCCTTTATAGCTTCCCAATTGCAAAGTGTATCCCTCACTTGATTTCACCCATAGTATACCAGCCTATAGTATACCCAACCCTGGCTTCACAGATCGAGAATCATTAACATAGCATGTGTGGAGTGGAAACAAGACGATAGCCCACAAAGCATGCTAGCTGCATCATTGATGTCAATATTAATTGCTTATCCGTCTATGTTACACCACCCCGGCAAAGGCCACAAAAGCAAAAGTAATAATAATATTCTTCCCTCGGCACGTCCGCCGGGAAATTTCTCGTTTAGCAGCTCCCAACCAACCACAGCTAAATTTTCATCCGAGTGGCCCAATGCCGTATGTCATGAGCCTTGATGATGATTCCTCTCGCTTCTTTCTCTCCTCCATCTTTTTTTCTTTTTTCGGTCGTGTAAGATAACTGAAGTACCACCTTGAGAGAGTAAAAAGGCACCTAGCAGGGCTTGTGTATGGGGAAATTAGAGAGAGACTGCAGGAATAGCTCAAACTGCGTAACATCCCAGTTTGTTTATTTAGTGCGCTCACTCCATTTTCAGGGCGTCGCGTCATACCGTTTCTTACTCTATCACCCATCAGCAGCATGGCGGATGCTTTTTTTTTCCCCTTGCTATATAGCTCCAAGATGAAGAAGAAAGGAAAATGTTCCTGAGAGAGATTGCAGCACTTGCAGGTGCCAATTGCAAAGATGTAAATTGATCATCTCATAGTACTAGGCATTGGGGTCCGCCATGCCCTACTACCTAAAGCTGTTTTACAGCTGAACAAGAGATGAAACATCTACCCTACATTGTCGGTCAGGCATAATATCATTCTATTTATACTTAGGTCATACTTGTTCTCTCTCTCTCTCCTATCTTCTCTCTTCTTTTCTCTTCTCTCAAAGCAAATGATATACATGTATGTAAAACTTCAAGAGAAGGCAGTTGATATCTACCATTCCTATTATCATGCCTTTATAAATGCCACATTTTTGGATAGCGAGCGCTATACAAGTATAAATTACATTTATGAACCAGTGGATAATTCAGGTTGTGTCACATTAATTTGTGAATATTCAGGTAATTTATATCCTCCCTAAGGGAATACACTTGACTGTGACACATTGCTTGTATCATTTATATCGTTTTTTTGTCATCCAAATTACTGGCTATTATTGACTCTGGTGTATCAGTTTAAATGGCAAGCCAATATCCCCAGTTCTTATCCCCCAAGGTATCAATTTGAAAATAAATAAATATGCTTATAAATTTAGGAATAAATCAACCATTAATATGAAAATAAGATTTCTTATCTATTCATTAATTTACAATTCATTTGCTCATTCATGTGTTGATCTGTGAGTCACACATGTTCCCTGCTTTCTTTCCTTTCAAGCCAGCTTGATTATTTGTTAGTCTAAAATATAAATTCAAATTTTGAAGCATGCATGCTCGTTCCTCCTTCAATATGCTCTTGTCACAACTTCAATAACGTTTAAAGGTTTGTCAGACCTAGCAACAGCTAGCATACACTTTTAATTAACTGCTTAAAAGGGTTAAATGGAAATGTCTCATCGCAATTTTAGCAAAGATCAATTATGAATGAATTAATATGAAAATGGTCATTCAGTGCATGTTAGTGGGTAAATTAGTGGATATAAATAGAGCAAAATGCCATGCACAAACTATTAAAAACAATGCAGAATTAAGACAGTGATATACAAGGGGTGCAAGTAGGTGTGTAAACCCATAATGTGACATTTCCTACTCTACAATATATGCATCCAAGCAAGATATCTGTGCACTTGACATTCTCGTCACAGGACGTTTTGTCAGAAACCGAACAAGGTGCAAATATGCACTCCATGCAGCTAGAGAAAATACTTGGCAAACATCATCCGAGACATTTCCAATAATATTCAAAGACAAGCACTGCATCCCTTCTAGCTACACCGTCATATAACTACCATGTCTTCTCATTTACATGTCCGCATAATTTGGAAAGACGGGGTATGGGAGGAGAAGGTGGATCGGGGGTGTCTCAGAAGCAGGTAATCACATACATGCGAATGGGACCACAACTATCATTGACTCGAGTAGTTGGAGTATCAGAAAACAGCAATCGTCTAACGCAGCAAAAGACAAATGTGGATCCTAAGTGCGTATAATGAGGCGGATGAAACTATATTTATTTGTGACAGATGGCAAATTGGAAATATTACTGCCGTGACTCACAGGATAAGGTTTCTCTCTCTCTCTCTCTCTCTCTCTCAAACCCTGCCAGTCTATACATACTTTCATATTTTTCTTTGCTCCTTCCTTTTTTTTCCTCCTCACTCTATCATATCCCGATGCTCAAGTAGGCATGCAGTTCATGCATATATTTCAGCTATGAACAGACTACATAGTTATCTCTGAAAAAGATCTGGCATCGAGAAGGAATACCAAGCGAGATTAGAGCAGTTACTTCAGGCTGCTGTCATCTGATATATTTTATCCTATAATCTTGGTTTTATTTCTTACTTTCTTCTCATAGATCGCTGGCTATGTATGAGCAGGTCAGGATCTAAATAAAGGGATATATTCAGTATGCATAATATATATATGGGGACTTTTTCCTTCATAGATTGTTGTCAAATACAATGTCTATCAAAAACAGGGAAGGCATTATTAACATATTCTTTCTACATGAATTGACATATATAGAATTAATTAAAAAATCTTGATTTTTTACATTCTTGTATGTATCTATAATTGTAAACTAAATTGTATGAGTCTCCAGACTTTTTATTCAGCATGTTTTTATTGACAATAAACCAGAATTGAATAGAAAAATTTGAATTTCAATTCAGTGATCTATTACAAACTAGCCCCCCCCCCCCCTCCCTACTGCAAATGCCATTGACGCAGGAACAGAAAGAAGTTACAATCTAAGGGTGCCTTTGAATCTGTTCTATCTTATTATGACAATAAATTTACAAGGAAGTAAAGATATACTTAAGCAGTTCTAATCAGATTCTAAGGAGATGATAACCCTCTTGTAATACCACCACAAGTCCATATGTTACCTGATTTTTAATATATCCGTCTATAAAAATGTTTACCAATACCACAAACAGACAAATACAGAGTATAACTGAAAGATGTAACCATTTCTTTATGATAGTGAACTGATAATCTTGGAGAATGAGTTCATTCAAATTTGTTCCAACATTTCAACTGTAATGAGGGCTTTACTGCATTTACTGTATTCAGAAGTTTATTTCATTTCCTTTTCTCTCCGTCAATCAATCAATCAATGCTTGCCTTTTAACGAGTTATGAAAATCTGATGAAGGATCGGTGATCTCAAAGTGCGATCCTTGTTTCAAGATTTGCAAAGATGTGCTTCTATTATTGCAACTATCTTCTGCCGAATGCCTGAATGCCACAAGACATTGACTCATTTTTAGGAGTTTGTAAACATACTAGGTTATTTTGTATTCTAATTTTACCCAATCCATTTAGGATTTTTGATTTTCTTATACCGGTAATCTTTCTTCTTTCATGCAATCGCACCAGCACAAGACAAGCTACAAGACAAGCTACAAGACAGTTCATGTGTTCATTCTCTAATGAATCTATTCATACCCTTTTGATTCTCAAAAGAAGGTATGCTATGAAGAAAAACAACTTTTCAAAATGGAGTTAACGCCATCTGCTTCTCAGGCGACTATATGTTTGCAATGGCGAATGCACATGAGGTGTAATAGCATTACTCACTGATCAAGGTAACATTGGCCAGGTAGAGCTCATCAGGGCACATTTGAATGGAATTTGATTTCGTCAACAACAGATCGCGTTGCGCCAACAGAAATCTATCTTGTAAAGATAGGGATAAAGTGTACTCTACCTAGCTGCAAACCTTACTATCAAGTCATGAATATGCATGCTGAACTTGAGTAGTAAATCTCTTTGACTGAAAGTGCATACCGGTATGTCTATATACATGTATATTTATATGAGAAGTGTTTGTCTATCAAAATATTAATTTGTCTGTGAATTAAAAAGAGATTTTCCCTTTAATCTTCCTTGTAAAAATAAGGACGAAGTACTAGTTTGCCTTTTTGATTATATTTCATGTGTATACAACTATGCATACACTGCTTAAAACTGGTAATAAAGGAAAATATTCAAGTATTCCATATTTTGCATGTTGTGCTTCATTATTATTATTATTATAAAAAAAAGTCTAATAAAACTTATAGTGACACATCTTTCAGGCAGACCTCATATACATGTAGCCACAATAAGAATTATATACCTGATGGATAAACACACAAGTTTATATGCAGGTAAAAAGATGAACATGTACACTAGAATAATAACTACATTATATCAATAGATAACATGATTCCATGACGTATATCCCAATTGTTCTTCAGCATAATGCACAATATTGCAAAAATAACCAAATGCACAGACATGAACATGTACACAAGTTTCAACATAACATTTCAGTTAACGAAACAAAAATCGAGCAAAGCTAAATTGGAGATTCTAGTGAAAGCATATCATGTACTGTAATCATATAAAGTGCTATTAAAAATGTAGGAAACATATTTGCCAAGCAAGAAGATAATAACACAGCATCAAAAGTTTCACTAGACATTCAGCTATAAAAAAAAAACAATTGGAATACTGGATAACATACACCAAGCAAAATAAGGACTTGGGGAAACGAAAGACAAAGAGTGAGGGGAGGAGAGTGGGGAGAGTGGGGAGAGTGGGAGAGTGGGGGAGAGTGGGAGAGTGGGGGAGAGTGGGAGAGAAAAGGAGAGTGGGAGAGAGAGAGAGAGAGAGAGACACAGTATATGAGAGTAGCAGAAAGAGATGGAAGAATACGAGCTAAATAGATAAAGAAGAGTGAGAGAGAAAGATAAAGAGATAGTCAGAGAGAAGAGAGAGAGTACGAGAAAAAGATGAAGGAATAACAAGAAAGATGGAGAGAAATGTAGTGAGAAAGAGGGGAGAGAGAGAGAGAAAGAGAGAGAGCAATAAAAAGGAGACAGAGACAGAGAGAGTAAGAAAGAGAGAGAGATAGAGACAGAATATGAGAGTAAAAGAAAGAGATGAAGAATAAAAAAGAAAGGCTGAGAGAAATGTAGTAAGTGAGAGAGAGAGAGATAAAGAAGATCAGAACAGAATTATCAATGTGATATTTAATGCATTCATTGACTGCATCACAGGCATCATCCAAAGAAAATCTGCTTGCATTTTTATCATTCGTCAACAGTACACAAAAGAAAAAGGGCAAATAAAAGTGCTATTTCTTTCTACTAGAAATAATAAGAAATACTAGATTTCACCAGCCTAACATTCAGCAAATTTGAAACACAGTCTAACATACAAAAGAAAAAGTGATCAAATGACAGCACCTCGAAAACTGCATCTATGAAAAACAAAAAAAAGTAAACTCAAGAAAGAAATGCAAGTCGACCAGGAAAACACAACTACAGCCATTCCGAAAGAAAAGTACCAGCTTGCTACAGAAAACAGAAAATAAAAAGAAAGCATGATTGCTGAAGTTTTCAGTAGAAATGTGGTTGAAGTAATCACCTAAATTTGCCAGGCTATACAACTGAGCACTAGCCTCAAAAGGCCATCCCGGGACTGGAGGAAAAAAATAAGAACAAGGAGGAGACAACAAATATTAGAATGAATTGCACTGGTTTAGTAAAGACAGCATGTGATGTAAAGATTAGTAATTGCGAGTAGGTTAATTTCTCAAGCCAAGACTGGAAAACAATGTACATTTCTCCACAAATGTCCCCCAAACCCCACAACCATCATGCATGCATGTTGCGGTGTATTTAGGGTTTGTTCAATACTTTGAAAATAGTGATTGATTACTATTTAGATGTTGCATTTGTCCAACATTCCAGGTCTTTTCTCATTTCACATTTGCAAGAAATGAATAATCATCTCAGATTTCTATGAAGATTTTGATATTTCAAGAGTAATGCAGATTATGCAAGGTTGGTCAAAACCCCCAATTTATGGTATACAGCATCTACTTGACTTCATTTTTTGTTCTTGCATAGCAAATACCTTGATACCAATAGTGCAATGTTTTCACAATGAGTTCTAACAAACACGAATATTGATAATTTCAATTTATTCATCCCCCCTCCCCCTTAAATAAAAATGAAAACTGAATCCCAATCAACCAATCTCACCTGTTTCTAACAGAATCAAATAAAATAACAAAACAATGAACAACACGGATGAAGTAAACATAAAACATGAACTATTAATTGACAGCTGCATTCTCATTATGTATCATTTACATTTTGTTAATAATAATAATAATAGCCTAATAGTCCACTCCAAATTTTATTAAACCGAAACGGAAATTCTTTTTGCCCAATTGATCGTGAGCCCGGCAGCCACTGAGCAGCGCCAGATCGACGTTGCTCTATCCCTTATTGTTGAACGCCAAACAAGGTAGCAACAACTCCCATCTCAAATTTTGCATCAGTCAGGCTAGCTATCTTCTTGTCCAAGGGGAAACCTAGGACACAATACTTTTTCTAGGATATTTCCATTTTAATTGCTCAATGAATGGTTTAGCAAAGCTTTTTCGGGGGAATATGAAAAAATATATAAATATTTCTGAGAATATATAATTTGAATTACACATCTTAAGGACTTTATATTCTCAAAGTAACTCATGGAATAATGAAAATGCAGCTGCAATATAGCAGAATAAATTAATGAATAAATGAGTTAATACTAACTATTGCTAAGCCAAATTATTAGTTCTTGCTGCACAGCTCAAATTTGTTGAGTGATCACTCACAAATAACTCTAAATGCAATACATCTGTTCTGTTCAAATTATGTATGTTTCCATTGAGAGAAAATTGTCCAAAACAGCTTGTTCAAACAAGTATTCTATTAATAAAAACCCACCTCATGTGAGTGGATGATTTTCTCTAATAAATATTGATGTCGATGTAATGTTAGTCATAGACAGGAATGAAATTGTCCCAAACTAAAATACTCTTTGCCAAAACATTCAGCAAAAGGATTTCAGAAAAAAGATTTAAGCATCCTGCTTTGAAATCCTGCTTTGTTGGATCGTCGAGAAAATGGGTCAGGAAATACTGTCACACGCCTAGTATGTCATGATATCAAACACTGCCCATGGGTTATCACAATGCTGAATGACGGCATCCGCTATCTAATACTTACTCCGTTCCTAGCGTGACATAGTTGAGTCTGTGATGTAGACTAGCTCGACTCAGCTGTAGGACTCCCATTTAGGTTAAGTGCCCAGCACACTCACTCATTCATGCTTCCCCCTAGACTATTTCTTTCACACACACCCACCCAAGCACACACTCACGCGCGCGCGCACACACACACAACACACAAATGGGTCATTGAACTTAGGACCCACCCACACGTTCACACACTCAACTCCTACACCACACTCACTGGCAAGCTATTTCATTCAAGCTACTATCTGGTTGCTATGGTTGCAGGGGAAGCCAGCTCATTCATTGGCCGGGGAGAGGTGGCACAGAGCCAATTGGGTAACATTACATCATGAATATGCATGGTGGATTTCTGCTGGCGAGGGACTTTAAACCAATGACAGAAAACCATCAAAAGCATGCATTTTAACCAAAAATATTCTCAGTAATTTCACAAGCACTTTTCTGTCGCGTAAGAACTCGGTAAACTGGCATAAAATTCATGTTCTCATACTCTCATTTTTTGTTGAAGATCCGGTACTCCCAAAAAAGAAAAATCATACATCAACACTGACAAGAAAGAGAAAGAAAAGAAATACTCATTAATAAATAACAAAACAAGACGACCAATAAAATGATGCAATGTAAACAAACCTGAAGTGGAAGCACCTAGGGAAGAAGCAGTTGCCCTTAGCGACCCGAGGCCTCCGAACTCCGCCCCCATGAGATGGGAGGAGAAGGCGGGGTGTGCCCCAAACATGGAAAAGGCACTGGGCATGTGTGTCATGGAGAACTGGTCTTGGCTGGTGGAGGGGTGAGCAGCAGCTGCAGCTGCAGCAAACAAGGGATGTGCTGTAATGGTCAAAATATCAATGAATTTAGTTTCTGTAAATCGTTGACAATCTTGGTTTCTACATGTAAAGGCTTGTTCACACATGGAATGTTTTTTACATGTTCATGAATGGCAACTGTGTCTATTCACTAAGCTCTATGTTTTAAGATGTATACGGAAATGCAAAGTGTACTACATTTTACGTCATTAAAAAATGCAGAGGTTTTGCCACATCATACCTGTACGAGCCTTAAATGTACATCATGGGCATCTTGAACTTGTAACTCTCCATAACTTTCTATTATATTCATTATTGATTTATTTATTATGTTTGATTGAATCAGAGTCAGATACCAAGCTGCATGTGAGGGGAAACATTTTATCAAAATTAAAACAACAGGACAAGCTGTCTCTAAATACATGAACTATAATTTGTTGGTTTTGAGAAAGGTTTCATATATCACCAACCAACTTACTTCAGAAACTGTGATTGGTCTTATATGAATTTCTGTACTGAATTTAAAATTAATCTAAAATAGAGATATGTTTAAGTTTGTACACATCATTGAAGTAGTGACAATTTCACAGTAATACTTTAAAGACTGATGGCCTACAGTACATATGCACAAATCTAAACAATAATTAATGAAAGATTCAGCAAAACTAAAAGTATATCTTTTTTAAAAGAGCTGGATTAAGTGGCTAAAAAAAAGAATGATCATTTAAATGGCTTATGAAAGAGAAAAGAGTCATCTATTGGCTTGATCGTGAGATTTACATCTGTGAATCTAAATTCATTTATAACACATGTACGCTGGAAAACATGTATGCAATGCAAGCTTTCTTTTAATCCTTCATAAATATTGACAGAAGAATCAATTGAATCTCCAGTCATGTCACTTGAAATCCAATCTCCGCGTACGTGTACTAATACACACACACACACACACACACACACAGAGCCGAGTCTCTGACATCATATCAGCAAATTGTTTATCTACTTCAATTCAATAATACATTCAATATGTACTTGCAAATGCATTGTGTACCACTTTGACATTTCGATTGCTATTGCTATGCAAAGGTTTGCATCACACGTTGCTCCCGCATAATGCCATTTAGCTTTCAACAAAGAGATGAAAGCTGACAGAGAAATGGGATGGGATTGGATTGGAATGAGCTACCCCTTTGCACTTGATAGCTTATAATGATACAGGAGGGAAGGAGGGAAGGAGGGAAGGAGGGAGGGAAGGGAGGGAGGGAGGGAGGGAGGGAGGGAGGGAGGGAGGGAGGGAGGGAGGGAGGGAGGGAGGGAGGGAGGGAGGGAGGGAGGGAGGGAGGGAGGGAGGGAGGGAGGGAGGGAGGGAGGGAGGGAGGGAGGGAGGGAGGGAGGGAGGGAGGGAGGGAGGGAGGGAGGGAGGGAAGGAGGAAAAGGGGGCTGTGATTATCTCCGTAACAATTCAGGCATTCATTTAGAGAAGAACAATTGTGTATTTGACACAGACTCATTCCCCTGTTCCCTATTGAAAAACCTTTTATCTATCATCTGGTTGTAACGTTTGTGTTTACAGGAGCTTTCCAATCGATTTCTTCATCTGAATGTTCTGAAGCACTTTTATATAGGGTATTTTTGTAATGTTCTTAAGCTGGGCAAAAGCCGTTTACTGCATAATATCTCTAACATATTCCTGGGCCCGTCTTTTGGAAAGTTGCAATTGATTCCCACTGATTGCAACTTACTATTAAAAGAGATAGCAGTTTGCAATTCTGTGATTGATTGGAGGACTTGCGATCAATGTAGATTAATCGCAACTCTCTATCTGACGGGCCAAGGCTTGTATTTTCATCCTTCATTACCGTAAAAACAGAAACCTTCCCATTCATCAATGAAACAAATTTGTGAGAAATCACATGATCTGACCTCATTATCATTCATTATTCCATGATATTTACAGTATAGGAGATTTTTCCTTCGAAAGAGATGTGATGATGTGAAATTTCCTCAGGGATAATTTGTGAATTTAATGTTTACTATCTCTTGGTGGTTTGTAGTGCTCTGGTAGTTTGTTGCTGATCTCTTTGATAGCATTCTTGAAGCAGACCCAGTTTCTGCTCCCTTGTAATTTGCTCCTGATAGAAGAAACTGACTCATCCCGCTGATGTTGATTTGCATATATCTCCTAAGGATCATCCTATTCACAGATGACATGGCACTTGTGAAACAGTAATCTCTTAATGGAGGAGAAAATAATTGTGTGGAGCAGTGCTGTAGAGCATGCCAAAAAAAATTCACAAGGTGTATTTTGATAATTTGGCATAAATCTAGAACTGTGACATTTCCCTACACTTGCAGTCCAGCCTCAGGTCAGTTGTTCAAAACATTAATTGCAAATTAAGTAATTGATTTTTCCTTTTTTTTCTTCAAATAGCTACATCGTAGCCATGTAGATGCATTACATTATCATTAACAAAGCATTGTAACCTTGATATTCAAAATAAATCAACAGATAAAACATGCATGACCATGTTCATCTTTAAGAATTAAAACTTTCTTCCGAACATTTATTGAAATGCATCAAATGTTCAAGAGTTTGAGCAGGGATTTCAAACAACAAAGGATAGCGGAAAACTTCAATTAATTTTTCATTTCTCATTTAGGTCATCTTGCTTTTATGGATTTAAATAAATGTTTCACTTACCAAAGAGATGTGAAGAATCAAAGAATCCTGCCCCCAGTCCAACAGGACTTTTAGGGGCAGAGCTCTCAGCTGGCTCCATACTGAAAGAAAGAAAAACAAAAGAATATATATCTGTTAATCCTTGTCACATTTGTTTGATGATGATTGTTTTATCTGACTGCTAAGAAAGCACATATATACTACTAATAATAATATTCATTTCTTGTATAGCGCGTAATACATTATGAAATAACCTCTATGCACTTCCAAAGAGCTTTGGAAATTATTACCCTAGCTTTAGCTCCGGCAGCCATTATCAGCACACAACGCATTTCAAGGAATAATCCTACCAGGTACCCATATACCTCACCTGGGTTGAGTGTAGCAAATGCAGATTAATATCTTGCCAAAGGACATTAGTGCCGCGGCGGGACTCAAACCGCTGACCTAATGATCCAGTCTGGTGACATATCTACTCGACCATGACACCTCTATGCTTGTAGGTAAAGAACCCGGGGACCAACGGCTTTAAGTTCTCTCCAAGGGAGTGGTAATGAGGACTAATGCCTACTGAGCCATTGGGCCTCTTCAAATATAATTTCTATTAGATAATTGTAGTCATGGTTGCTAATTCATTAATCATCTTGATACAAATACATGGAGTATTCCACAAGAACAACCTGCAGAAATAACAAATGGATTTTTAATTATGACAAGATCTGGTACATGATGTACATGATGTACATGCATGTTAGACCAGATGCGTTGCAGCGGGATTTGCTGTTGGTACTAAAAAGGGAAAATTGATCCAGATATTAAATATTTTCTTCACTATACTGCAGGGAATACACAATGTATACAGTATTTTTGCAAAAGTGCTTGTGTTAAATTATCTGCATGTTGCAAAAGATGAATTTAAAAGGAAATTAAAAAGCACAGGATAACAGGGAAAATCTACCACTTGTTTGACTGCTAGATTCCTTTCTCCTTCTTTGTATTGCTCCATTTATATTCATACAATCCACTCCAAACAAACTACTGCATACATGACAGAAAAAACAGTAATATTTCATGGTTACTGCGTTTCTATTCCAGGCTCTATTAAGCAAATGTACCACCTCTGATTTTGAGCAGATCATCGCATGATCATGATCTCCTCCCTGTATTTTGTACATGACCATCACAATCCAAATTGAGGCAAATGTTTTTCAGAGGGACTGAGATGCAGTCTGGAAAGATGGAATTGCATATTTTAATTGAGCGTACTGTTTGCATAGATTTCTTTTAGTAAGCAAGGCCTAGGGGCGTTTGATTCTGATTTGAATAATTGTTTGTGTGGAAGTGTACGGAATCTAAAGAGGCGCACCAAATGGAAAATACAAACTATTGCCGTCATCAAAAATATGTATTCATACACATTGGGGCGTAGTCATTACTTGACCTTTATGTCAATTTGCCAATGGAAAAAAAGGAAAGACAGTGCAATAATGGTATAGAATTTACAATAGGATTATTGATATGGATGCATTGTGCAGATAAGAGGTATAATGGATTGGTATGCTTTATAATTGGATGAGTGCTATTAAAGTAAACAAGTGTATGCTTGTAGTTATGCATTCTGAGGACCAACAATTTTACTTCCTATCTGAGGGATTGGATTAATTGGATTGATATTGATTTTCATTTTCCCTTATGTAAAAGCATTCTAGCTTGATTTTGACCCTGGGAAATTAGGGTACCAACTACCAAATCTCCTTTATGCATTACATGTATATCGGCTGAGAAATCTGGCCTTCTTGTAAAAAAATGATCGACTCTGTGGTTTCTCACTCAGAAGGTGATTCAACAACAAAAAATAACCCACAGAAAGAATTGAGGATTAGATAAATGAAAGTTATTCCTCCTAGCAAAATGCATCAAGGTAGAATGCTTGCATTACATCAGACCCACGATAACTAATTTTGAGACGATTTAGTTTTGCTTTCTCAATGGGTTTGATGAAGAGTAATCTCAGGGTCAATATTCAATTAGTTAATTTTATAATAGCATGTATCAACACACTTTTCAATCGATACCACAGAACTCTTCATATTTTGACTACATCACCATCACGTCACGGTCTTAATATCATTACTGCCAAATTTCTTCAGGTCCTGAAGAGCCAGTAATCTAATGTCGGCTACAACCTGGGATAGCTAGGGTGTAGGTTAATAGCAAAATGTCGACCAATCTCTGAGCAGAAATCAATCACAGCTATGCAAATGTGCAACTCGCAGAGTATTGGAAGCCCACATATGGCATGCTCCAAAGATTTTCTCCTTGATGCGGCACAGAACCAGAGAGGAAGAAGAAGAAAAAAACAGAAAGAGAGAGAGAGAGGGAGAGAAATCTGCTAATGCCATTAAACACACAAAGAGTTTCATTACATAGCATAGAGAAGACTCCTATAATATGAGTCAGATGGCCTCCCGAATTACATGCATGTCCTACTGTGATGTATTCATATACACACACACAGATTTTTTGACATTGTATGTAGATTGTACAGGAAAAAAATAGAGAGAGATAATAAAATGGCTACACCTCTGCCCCAGCTATAGCTGATCCCATATGTACGCTACACACAGATTTACTTCTCTCTCACTCTCTTCTTGCTTGCTTTATTGTAGAAGGTGAAGAGGAAATATCTTCCATAACATGTACATGTATCAACTGAGACACGGAGGGAGGACGCCCATTCATACACCACAGGACAAAACATCATAAGAATAAATAAACCTTAGTCAACCTTTTCACTTCCAATTCATCTCTTTTAGGGGGAAAATGTACATGGGTACTACTCTCTTTTTTGTGGAAAGAATGAAGAACATTCAAATCCGAGTGCATGTTTTCTCTTTTCCATAATGTGGCATGCACAGTGAAACCATCAGATGGGCTACTGAACTGAAATGAACTCATGATTATAGGGTAGGTCACAACTACCAAGCCATGTTCCTTTGTTCCCCAACCCCCCGGCCCTCAATGGTATATGAGGTTGTCATACCTCTATCTACATAGAGGGTTAAACTTCACCACTTAGCACAAAGAACTTGAATAATTCTCTCCCCCTCCTCTCCCATTTCATACATGCCACAGAAGCAGCTGTCAAGTATATTTTGAATAGCAGCACCAGAAATATGACAATCGGTAGATTGGTTCTAGTCAGGCATCCAGTCTAATTTTTACATCAAATAGATTCAATATTGATCCATCTTTTCCCAGACTAGAAAATCTCATTTCTGGAGCATTACGAGCCATTCTTGTGATAATGATGTGGCTCAAGAAACAAATCTTATTCTTGCATTGTTAAGACCTTCATCATTTGAAAGTAATTAAATCCAGCTTTGGCTAGGAATATAGTCGTGTAGGAAGTTTGCTCAAGTACAGTCATATTGTAGGCCTACACAAAAGCAGAAAAGTCAAGTAAAACTTATTTAAAAACACAGAATAAACTCTCTATCATACATTGTAAGTTTGCATTTATCAGCATCTAACTGTTGCTGTGTGTTTTTTCCCCTCCTTTTCCTTATAATATTCTGTTTTATCAACTTTGCAAATTCATTTACATAACTATATAGATATAAATGCCTGGAATAAATGTTAACTTGAACTTGATATTTGATCCAATTTACATTCAATGCAGTTCTTAAAGAAATTGTGTTCAACATGCGTAAAGGTCAACAAATAGTTTTGTTTGTGGATATCAGATCATTGATCAATTCATCAACCTAATTCTAAAGATCTTTGAAGACAGCATGGAACATTCATCAAATGTGAATGACTTTCTTTTCTTTTCTCAATTTTACAAGCGAATCTGTTGTTATCCTTATAATTAAGAAGATAGTTCTTGTGGAAATATTTTCTCTTTTGAAAGTTAATTCAATCACAGTAAATATTATGATATATCTAAAAGTTTACTTTCCTTTTCAAGAAACTATAACAATTGTTACTGTTTATTATGGACTACAATGAAAAGCCCTTGACAACAAAGCTTTAAAGCATCCTTCAAGGGAGAAGTTTTGTAGCATTCAGACTGCAAAGAAGAATGTCATTTGACAAGCATGAACTTTTCACGATATATATGCACAGATACATTATACAAGCAGGGCAACTCTAAAAGGCTTATAGTGTGATATACAGTGAAGTGTTTTTCTCAATACACTTCATGTGATGTGTATGAGTGTGCAGTAAGCCGACATAATCCCCGCGAGCTTGAAATTTGCAAACAAATTAAAATTGTATGTGACACTGCATAAGTTACTTAGACAATTTTCTTTTCTTTTACAGTGTTAGGACAAACCCAGTACACTGCAGCAAGGGGCTCGATGACTCATGATAGGAAATGCTTGTATTGTAACTAAGGCATATTACCGGCTACAATCATCATCTAGCAATCAATCTAGCCCAAGAAAGAAACTCTCGATTCAACTTCACGCGGAGACAAAGATGATATGTCAGAGGGGGGAAAAGAATGAAGGGAAAAAAATGCCCCATGAATCACCGCGAATTATCATCGAAGACCACCTGGAGATTTTTATAGACTTGGGGAAAAAGTAGTTGTTTCATTCATAGAAGTGTAGATCGCAAGACTTTTAACAATCATAGTAAACAAGTAAAGCCAAATGAGGATTAGGATATTTCAAAAGTGTCTAGAAATTGGGAACAATAGCACTGAGAATGGACTTGTCATTTAATTGAATTGTTTCATAATTTGAACTAATCAATGTACACCTGTACTCTTTCACAAAAATTGAATAGTCAACAAATTTAACTACCGTATGGGATAAATATACATAATTCATAGATCAAGAATATGATTCATCAAAACTCTTTTCATCGGATCTTTACTTGCTTGAACTATGTCATTTATTTTTTTCTCTAAATAAATGCAATGTACATGTACATGTACATGTACATTGTATGCCTTTTCTATAAAATATATAAAAAATGGAAACAAATATCTATCGACAGGTTAGACATTCCAAACAAGACTGGTTGTTTACTTAAATACCTTGAGGTATTTTTGTTTTACAACTATAATCACATTATCTTGATAAGTTCAGAGATTGCATTAGTTAATTTCTTCTACTTCCATACCCAGTTTTGCAATTCAATGCTTATCATTGCTACCTGGCCACGAACATGTAGGCAGTCCTACATTTATGTTATTTCAATAAATATCCTAAACTTATACATGATGCCAAGACGTTATGAATACAGCTCACACCCATAGTTTAATGACTAACGAACAAACGTAATCCTCCCTTCAAAAAAAGGTCAATTCATGATGATCTGTGTGATGCAAAGTCATTTCCATTTGCAAGGACTTTCCCTAAATTAGACAAACAGTAAAATCTAAAGCCAGTCTACACAACCGCATCATGCTAAAACTTGCACTACAACTTGCGTGTTCAGTCAAATAACAGAACAACTATTACACCTTAGTGCCATTATTCAAGAACATTCTTGCACAGTGAACTATTATCACATGAAAAACACATGTTTAGAACACACTGCAGAACAAAACAGAGGGTTCTTATTTTTAGGCGCTATATATATGTGGGATCAGAGAGGTCACATAAAATAAACATCAGACTAGAGTCTAGATTTGAACACACAGCACAAAGAGGTAACCTTGCGAATATAAATTACAGACATTCTGGAAAGCTTATATCTTGTTGGATGTAATAGTCCACCCTGCCCTTTACAAACCCTGCCGTGTGTTATTCGGTGTGTGTCTTGCTTTCAATGTTGAAATAAATGGGGAGTTAAAATGCTGTAGCCCCAAAATTTGCTTTGCTATGCCATACACTCAGTCATAGACGCAGCTTTGGGCATAAATGATTACACAGCAGGGCAAGGGAGGAAACTGTAAATTTATTCAATGAAAAAGGCGAGCGCAGAATAAATTCAATAACTGCTTTGTTGTTCAAAGCTTATTTGGCACAGTGGATACATAGTTATTTTCCATACATTGGAGTTAGTAAAGCCTAATCTATGACTCTATCAGCCAGATAATATGCACCATTAGTTAGTGTTGTACTTGTATTATATCCTGAACAAGGAACTGAACTGAATGTTACTTTGAATGATACACTAGTTTCATATCAATACAGACTGTTTAGTTTGTTATTCTTCCTATTCTATTCTTCTATAAACCTCAACCCACAGACAATAAAATCTAGACAAACCTATAAAAACTATCTGTTGAAGCAACAATATAAGAGGTGGAGATCCTGTAATTGAACCATTAGAACTAAATTTTCTCTGAATGTTTAACTCAGCCAATGAACTCTATAACCCTGAAAATGTTCCCCTAAATGAGAATACTACATTTATTTTACTCTAGCAAACTACAGCTATTCTTTCAAAATGCATTTAAGAAATCCTGGTCATCCTGGTCAGATCAGGTCAAAACCATTAGCCTTTTAATATAAAGGTTTGTTTTTCATTTAATCAGCTGCAAAACATTATTTCCCTATACAATGGCACAACCATCTTTGTGAGCCTTGAAGCCTCAGGCACTATTAACTATTAAAAAAAAGAAGAAAGAATATACAACAGTAACTGGCACCATTGAACACACGCATTATCTACGAAGCCTCACAAAAAATACATCAAATACATAAGCCCTCTCCTTTACCGCAATAAGTAATTCATGAAATATGCTGCAAGCAGCCCTAGCTGCCTGCGAAGAATGCCAATTGATGTTTACATAATAGACAGAACGCAGTAAGTTTGCGCATAATGAGATATATCTGTCCATAGCCTACACGTACATAATTAGGAGAGAGCGATAGACGAGTCCAATTTGCTTTATACATTATCAAGTACACAATGCACAATAAAACAGGCTCTCCCAATCGCACCAGCGCATGTTTATATCATTCAACAGAGAGAGCTCTCGTAATAATTCATCAGCGTATTTTCTCCGCTTCACTTGACTGATAACTGAGCCCTCATATCCTTGTCTTCACATGCAATGCATGCACCCAATCAGTTCAATACAGCTCCCTACAGCAAGTGTCATTTACATGATTTCAAAATCAGATCTACGATGTAATCCTCAATCAACTTACCTTTAATACTACAATGAAATAGCATACTTATTCTTAGATATATGTTAGTTCAATACTCATATTAAAAAAGAGTCAATTTCCGACTCGAAAACCTTGATATTACACATCATTACATGTAGATACAAGCCTACATTACATTTGCTAAACTGAAATGTTCCACACACAAATATCCCAACAGTCCATCACTAGAAAAATGGCAAGCCTTTCCTACATGATTTACTCCTAAGGAGTAAGGACTTATAAAAGTGATGGCAGTCTAAATGGGATTAACTCTATAACAAACAAACAAAAGCCAGCTGCACACAAGTACACACAATGAAACTGAATAGTTCATGTCATCTTGTGAACTTTACCTGCAAAAACTATCATAAAAGTCCCAAAGAGAGACATTTCCTAAAGTTCCTAAACCTTCACGTAACGCTCGCTATAAATCTCAACCCTAACCCTACCCTAACTCTGTTGGCATGTAAAGATCAGTTTATTTCCTTTCTCCAACAAAACTGCCCTGAAAACAATTCTCATGCATTACTGCAACTTAAATTTAACTTAAATTCAAAGGGGTAAGAATAATATACAAAATACAGAGCACTTTACTGCTGAGTTAAGTACAATCTTTATATTAAAGCATAGGAAAACACTAACACAATGGACTGGGCACAGTCTGAGCTTCAATTGGTCTATAGTTTCAGGACTTGTCCATTCAACATGTGGGTAGATTTACAGAATCAGTCCCTCCAATTCTCCCAGTCATTTCTATAAGCTTACACTATATGGTGAGATAGAGAGACAGGGAGAAGCTGACAAATGAAAGAGAGAAACAGAGAGATAGTATGAGAGACAGAGAAACATCCATGTTGTACAAATATATCATGTGAGCTGTACATGTACAGTACGTCCTATAACATTTCAAAACTGACTGTATCCAACAAATGACTTGAAATGGATAGATGAAATCCCTTTCTGCTACAAAATCATCCCAAGCCCTACAAAAGAGATTTCATTCTTCGGCTTAGCAAACTTTCTTCATCAGACATCATTTTCAAAATCCCTCTTTGTACTGTAGAAATGTACTGTAAGGTTTCATACACAGAAACATGTTACACTACTGTACATCTACTAAACATTGTGCAATGTATAAAGCAATCAGCCAATCACCATATTAGAGTAGTTGTAATGCCATTTACTGATATAGCGGAAACCTTATCTTTGCACAATGTATGCTGACTCATAAACAGTCATACATGTAGTTAAAATATTATCAAAACCATACTCACATTCCTGGCTGGCCAAAAAAAACCAAGATGATGAGACAAGCAAGTCAGGTCAACTCAACCAAAAGAATATCCATAGGCAATATTGAAAAAGAGAAATTGTGCAATGAACGCCGTTATGCACTCATGGAATAACACAGCCCATGGAGGTTAAAAGTGAAAAGCAATTGTCGTGGCTTATTATAATCACAGCTACTCCGAGAGAAAACGCACACGACAACGTAAGAATGCACATCAAAATGTTGGCTTATCTATTCATATTTGAGTGAGACAGTGGGCTGGGAAAGAGAGAGAGAGAAAGCTCGAGCTAGCTAGAATAATTTTCTGCATGTTTTTTTTCACCTGGTCATAAAATATTCCATTCAGCGGTAATTGAGACTGCTTGCTTTTCTCTCGCACGCCCGATGAATTCTGACATATGTCTTTCATACAGTACATGCTGGCTATAAAAGGGAAGTGCAGTATTATTCCTATTTTTTCTTCAACTCTGTCTCCTTGTACAAGCTATACTTCCCATGGTGGAAAAATAATTAGAAACTGAAACCGAGGCAGGATATTGAAATTACTAAAAAGGTATTCAAGTTAAACTGTGAGCAATATATCTTGTTTTTCTGCAGATTATATGTAGTCAGCCTTTTTCCTTTGTGAGTAAGCTTTGGATTGTAAGAACCAAGTGCTATCATAAAATATGCTGGTATTTTACAAAACGTTTTGTTCCCTAATGCCTTACTTTCTTTTGGATGTAAACATTTACAATTTGCATATCATGTTTCTTCCAAGTATTGATCATGATCATTTCTAGGGGTATACATCACATGTAGTTATGCAATTTTATGGGTATTATTTACAAACAGCATGAAACCAGGAAACAGGCATAAATCTAACAAGAGTAGAGAAACTGACTGCATATATAGTATCTATATAATACCACAAACAACAAAGTAAGAAAATCATAGATTTTATGAGATGGGCGTGCCTGGCAAAAAGGCCTGGCCAGAAAAATCAATTATCAATAAGAATCAATTATCAATAAGAAACCATTAAGAACTCATCTGCTCATGCCCTATTACCTTGCAAACTGATATTTCCAGAAGTCTTTCCATTGTAGGTTCCATTCCTTCAACTAACAATAATCTGTAAAATGCATCAGTTACAAATGATGTACACAATGTACCGTACAATATGTTTTTATTTGAGGTTTATGAATCCTGTCACGTCATGTCTGATTTATGTGGGTGAAAAGTATATTTGTTTTATTCACTTCACGAGGTCCCACCATTCAGAATGTATTCCACACAGACTATGTAGGCCTATTGAAAGAACTTATAATGCTCTGCTTTAACTTTTAAGCTTTGTGAATAAGGTGATAATGCAAACACCCTAATTTCATTTACAGTTACAAATACTAAGTAATTATGGCAATGATTTCCTTCATGTAGCAAGCTATTTAAAGTAATTACACTAACAAGCAACATCGCTCATACCTGTGCTATATCTCTAAATTGTTGTCTGTCATTTTCAATGAAGAAGTCATCAACTTTACCCATTCTTTAGGACTCATGTGCAGGGTTGGGATCAGTGCATTTGAGCAGTCACTTTGCAAATTCCTGCAACCTTCCCTCCCAAATTGACATATTGTAGCCATGACTTTCAGCAGAATCCAATCAAATTACATTTTATTTGCAGCCTCGATCCTGCAGTGGAAAAGGGAAAATCTAGTCTGTGTAAGATTTCCACAATAAAACGCAACCTGAAGACACTCAATATGAATGTGATTGATCACGTAGTGCTTGTAAGCATGTACACTGTAGTGTGCACTAGGGGAAACAGCTGGGTCCCATTCACAACCTATACTGTGTACCATTCATGAAAGACATGGTTTAAAGGATATTCGCGCCATTCGCTGTCCTAAAATATGTATATAAGACAACCGTCTTTAAAAAATCAAGCTTAATCCTTATACATTTGTGTACACTTTCAGCAAATAGAAAATCTGAATGGAGGATGCATTTGTTCGAAGAAAAAATAAAACAGGGAGTTCACAAAACTACACACTCATACCAGACTTATAATTCCTGATGAGGCAGAAGCATCCATATTACATAACATACATGTACATGTACAATGTCACTTTATCAATCATTATATGATTATTCCACTAAACTTTGGCGAGTTACTTTAAATATCCTCTGTATTTATTTTTGTTTTGTTTTTACTTTCAGTCAAAATCTAGCTTCTTCATTTCTGTTGCATGCCAAACACAACTTGCCTCTGTACTAAATATTTGTAGCCTGAACCCGAGCCTATTACTATACAATAACAAATGGCCTGAAATCAAACTTTTGTTCGCTACTCGTATCTTTTTCTTTCTTTCTTCCTTCCATTAGATAATCTGCATGTCCATGTTAACTACTGGTATTTTGTTTCCTGGATCATTTTGTATCCTTTTGCATGGATTCACCTTTGATCTACCGTAATTCAAGTTCAAATAAATCTCATTCATTATAATACACAGTAGAATTCCTTATCACATGAAATTCACATTCATTGTACACATGTACTCACATGCAACGTACATGTATAGTAATACAGAATGAAAAATGTAAGCCTTTTGCACAGTACAGCCTATTAAAAGCAAAACATATACATCGCTGCTTGAAATAATTTGTTGCCAGTTGGCACTCCAGCCTTTAAAACTCCTTGATACAACAGAAAGAAAACATAAACAATGTATTCTTTAATCAATATTTTGTCTTCAAACACTTTTTGTTTTGTTGGGGGAGGGGAGGGGGGGGGGGTGGGGGGACCTTTGCGGTACAGTACACCAGCGGTATGCCGTAGAAAATATTACACACAGTAGAACAGTGTTGTATATATTTTGTCCATGTAATTTGTATGAATATATTTGTCAATACTGCATCTGATTCCATCATTTTGAAATGAAACAAAAAATGCACACAAATAATCAGTACATCCGTTTTGTGTTACAACTATCTTTCACCTCAAAAACAGTATCCTTATGAATTAATTGACAAATATGTCACATGATAAAACATAACATCCTGATATTGGCTGCCACTTAAAGAACTTTGACAGTTAAGATATACATCCTTCATGCTCTTTATAAAGATGGCACATTTACATTTTTCAACAACTTAGCACAGTGCATACAATAAATTGTTTGGTATTTCGTCTAGATCAACAGCAATCTTCAGTCAAAACATTAAGCCATTCACTACTTCAATGCCATTGTATTCTAAATATCTGCATGGCTGCATCGAATGCAAAGACATTAATTAACATCATCCAAATTGAGAATGAATTTATGCAGTCCCACTGTTACATAAAATTTGGCCATCTTTAGATTACCTTACCTTTACCATTGTATGTTTGCGTATGATCGAGGCATGGGGTTAGGGCAAGGATAAAGTTTAGGGTTACGCAGGGCTCGGCACTAACAGTCGCCCGGGACATGGGCACCTAAAATACAAGTCCAGACCCCTAAAATACAAGTCCAGACCCCTAAAATTAGACATTTTTACATAGGGGTCATACATAGAGACTGTAAAAAGGTTCAATCCGGACCCCATTCCCCCAAATTGAGTATGGAGCCCCGGGTTAGGGTTAGGCTTAGAGTTACAATTAACTCAAAAACTCTACCGGTAACTTCGTTGGTGTAGCGTTGGTGAAGCGTTGGTCAACCTATGGTCAATTGGTCATCTACCGGTAGTTAATTTATATGATTGGCTATTCTCAAGTTGTTCCTAAAATTTAAAAGAACGTGAAAGGCCTTTAAGGAACATTTCAACAAGAAATTTATTAGATTTCTAATAAGATGGCACAATATTTTCATGAATGACAGAGCTGCAGAGCGCCTCTGAAATGAGAGAAGCCAGCTAATGCCAAGGTAATGATAGTACAACGCTTAGTTACAGTTTTAATATAAAGCATTAAAATATGTATTGTTACTATTATTAATATTATTATGAAATAATTAAATTTTAATTTATTATCGTTATTGAAAAAGTAGTCCTCTTTTCTGGAGAAAAAACAACATTTAAAAAAAATGTTGATCCAAAAAAAATCAAATCTACTGGTTGGAATGTCTCTAAAAAAAATTACTTCTTTAGTTTCAGACAGACTGAGCAAATAAAAGCATTGTGTATAATATACAGATGTACAAGTTCAAACTGCTGAGACGAAAGATACTATCGTGATCACAATGCAATCATTGGTGTAAAATTGAAACCTACATGAAATTAATGGCACACATCAGAACATTAAAGCCATTAAATCAACATCAACATCATACTGAAAACATAAATTGACATTTTAAATTCTTGAAATTGTTTCTCTCGTTTGAACATTTATCTTGTGTTTCAATTAATGTTCAATATCTTTGAAAAAATGTATGGCTGATGACTTTGTAAATATTTGTAATGACTTTGTAAAAGCTGAAATCAAATCAGCAATATATATCGGCTTGACATCTGTATTAGGCTAGCAGAAGATGAGTTCACCTTACCATACAAGCATGTTAGGATATGAAATTGCATCATGTAAATACACAAACTATTTATCAAGATTTGATCTATTTTAGAGGCATCTATTTTAATTTTAGAGGCATCTATTTTTAGACACATCTATTTTAAGATGTATAAAATCTAGAGTAGTCTAGATTTGGATCTAGATCTACAAGAATAAATTATGAAAAGATAAATAGAAAATCATGAAAGTTGTTGAGGGCCAAAAATTAAAATAAGACAGGCAGGCTCAGAATAAGGTAGAAACTAAACAATTATTCACATGAACTTCTCTGGCAGTTCACAAGAATCATGAATGGTGATGAGATCATGAGAAAGTTATTTATCAGGGAAATCTGAGAAAAGTAGAGAAAACTCAAAGAAGAGAGGGACAGGAGGTACTTTTGAAAGCCCCACCTGGGACTGGGGTCTTGGGGAACAAAGACAATTGGATAATCGTCTTCAGGCATCTGTCAGCTAGGAAAGTGAAATTGATCAACTCCTAGGAAAGCTGCTGCAAAAATGACCCCCAAATCCCATCTAACAAAGGCACAGCACGGTGCAAGCAATGCGATAGCAATTCTCAACATAGAGCAGAACATTTTCAGTGCGATTAGAACGGCCAAGTAAATCATCGCCAATTGAAGGGGAATAAAGATGGCAGACGAGACGAACGATAGTGAATCCACACCCAGTGTGTAACGACCTTTCATATTTTAACAAGTACAGCAGTAATAAATTAGAACGATCCGAAACGCCGACAAACAAGTATGAAAATTTGGCCGAAATTCGTACAAATTGACCACTGATAGCCCCCAGTGAACACACACACGTGTGTTCGGGGTCAATGCGGACACGATAGGAGATAATTCCGAAAATTTTAGTCAGAAATCTTACCGTAAATCGGAGATGAAGACGCCAGTCGATATAGCAATTTAGAATAAAGAGATCCCTGTGGTTGTTTTCTAATAAAAGAACGAAAGATTTCCACCAGCTCGACATATTGGAAGGTCAGATAAAGCCGTAAGGAAATGCAACGAAAACACAGATAAATCCGATTGAATGTGTATTGATGTGTCCCACACACACTCGTATGTTACTTACCTGGGCCTGTAGTGAAGTGAATGGATGAAAACTTGGGATAAATTCCGTCAAATTTAGTCACAAATCGAGCGACGATTCCGGATAAGAAACGGACACCATTTTTTTGTTTGCCCTTGTTGTTTCGTATAAATAGGTAAAAGGATATATGAGGAGTCAATTTATGCATGAGTCGTCTACGGCTACACGGCAGCTGCGCGTAACATGACGGCTTCGCACCCCGCGGCTTGGCGAAAAATTGGGCAAACTTACGTCCAAATTTCACAACATTCGACCCAAATCACGGCTCCAGTGTTACGCAATCATCCAGGCACTAGTACCTTTGGCAAATCATGGTATTTGTGGACATAAATGTGTTATTATTTCACCAAAAACCGTCGAAGATGTTGGCAAATGTTGCGACGAATTCGGGGGGTTGCTATTAACGGAGTATACATCGAGATAATGACCCCGAGATTTCTTTGTATAAGAAGTATACACATTCGGATATTACAATTAGAATTGAACCAATTTACCGGCAAATTATACACTATTATTCCCTCATATTTCATCGTTTACATTGTGGAAATGTCGGTGTATGCTTAGTTTTGCTGTATATGTGTCCATTTTAATAATATAAGGCCATAAATATGTGCGATGTGCCGGCTAAAGTGAGTGTTTGAAGTGATATAATCATTGGGGACATTCAGAACAAAGTAATCTTGCGATCATTCGCGAGGGGTCTGTCAAGTCGCGAGGAACAAAAAAAGTCAAACATTTCAGATTGAAATAAAACAATATATTGAATTAATTTCTCTATTTTACTCACTCATTCATGAAGCCCGATATCACCAGAGGTTTCCCTTTGGTTTCTGAAGTATTTAATCCTATATAACTCCAATAAAAGCGGGGACTAAGCGGGTGGGGTAAGCTATCCGAGGAAATGGGAATTTCTAGCGGTGAATTATAATTTTGTCTACATGTGGGTTTGTAGGATGTGCGTGACGTCACGCTCGCGAGGCAATAACAAAAAAAAATCGACATGAATGAAATTTTGTGGACGCACTGTGTGTAAGGCATTACACGGTATGGTTCGTTTCTCAGACAATAGGGGGTATATTTTTTCGTCGTGTGGGCACAAATTGCGTTATTTTGCATAAGTTATTTGATGGATCTGTCGTGTCACGGGCTTCGCGCTGTTTTTTCTAGAATCTGTTGTGAGTAATGCTTTCGACGAATGTTGAATTCTTTGAATTTATGTCTGCATTGCATCAACGTCAATAAAAGATAATGGATTATTAAGATATTTGTCATAACTATTTCTTTTCAACTTTTCTCTGGAAGGAATACGTAGGACCTTTTAGTTGTTTAATAAATTTAATAAAACACTTTTCATATTTACGAGAACGAATCAGAGAATTTGTTTAACTTCTTTATTCAGGTTTGCAAGTGAAAAAGAAAAAGCAAAGGCAACTGAGTGTAGGCTGATCACGTTGAATTAAAGTATGAAATTAGTTTTTTAATATGATAAATGGTGATGATCAAATTTTCATAGAATTGGGGAATAGATACATGGATGGTGCATGAAGATCTAAATGATTGGTAATGATATGTTGAGTAACAGAAAAGACTGCGCACGCCCATCGGTGCCAGATAAAATATAAA
Organism: Strongylocentrotus droebachiensis; assembly: GCA_035222895.1. NCBI lineage: Eukaryota > Metazoa > Echinodermata > Echinoidea > Camarodonta > Strongylocentrotidae > Strongylocentrotus > Strongylocentrotus droebachiensis. The sequence goes on from JAVYIG010003080.1 coordinate 140,937, forward strand.
AAAGTGTTACGATGAATAAATGTAAAATGTAATAAATAGAAGAACATTGAAAGTGATTGTTCTATAATAATAATGTGAATAGAGGCAACATTTTTTTTTAATACAGATTGAACAACCTTCTTAGTGTTAGTTGTTGGTGGTGTATATCCTGTGACCTCGCTGCAACAGTGTTGCTGAGGGGTGTAATCATGGTCAACAGACAACAACAACGTTTGTTTACGTTTAGTCAAAGGGGCGTGGTTTGCACACGTGCTCGTAAAGCACGTGTATTACGCGCTTCTCGTTAAACAGGGGCGCGCGCCCATGTCACAAGTTTTGTGGGCGGTCGGGGCGGTCAGTTGGACAGGGGCGGAGTATGTTCATGTAGGCGGGGCGAGGTCAGTGGGCGGGTCCGGCCTCTGTCAACAGCTATTGTATGAACTGTCAAGCTTGTTTTACGAGGAAGAAATGCGGAAACTAATTCCAATCATGACAAATTATGTAAGGACTGGATGATGCAGCTTATTTGATAGGAAATATGTCTTATATTTAGTGCCTATATGCCACTTGCTTGGTATTTTTTCTTGCTCAGCCTACATTTGCATATTATTAGTGGGTCAAAGTTTTCGTCGGCTTTTTTTTCCAGACCTTTTCCGCTTGTAGGTAGATAAGTTAAGTTAACATTGAGGAATATCTATTCTGGTTTGAAAGGTTGTTTTATGTTGTTGTTGTTGTTGTTGTTGTTGTTATTGTTGTTGTTGTTATTATGTTTCTATTATGTTCTTGTTTAAATGCTTTTATATTCGTTTAATCTTTTTTTATACTTGATTTACATCTTAGTTTGCTGTTTGCATAGACTAGTAGTAGGCATGTTTGATCAATAATAAAAGTACATAAAGGAAACAAAATGTTACGTTAATAGTTAATAATAAACTAAACGTGAAATACCATGCATGATATTGATTAACACATTATTTTGTTACCCTAGATCTGATTTTTTTTTTTTTTCATGTAGGCCTAAAATGTATAACTAAATTTATTTCATTTCGTTTATTTCCATTTCCAACAAAATAATAAAGTACATGGGATTGCATTGCATATAGTAAAACAATGAAACTTAACAATATATTTGTAATTGGTCCACAGTGTACAACAGGCATATAAAACAGGTTGGTCATGAAGGGGACTCCTGAAAAGCTGGGCTTGTAGATTGCAGCCCCCTGTAACTTATAGTCGCAAAAAAGCCAAAAATAGTATATCAATAATAAGGGAACGCACAAATACATAAACCAAATAGACATTCAGTTTATAATCAAAGAAATATCACTATGACTTCTAGTCGACTTGTATAGTATAGGCTTGTGTATTTGCATATTTTCCTAAAACAATAATCATAATAATTATGCTTACTTTCTGTTTCTGTTTCTGTACATGAAATTAAGAATAAGGAAATGTTTATTACCTTATTTGACAAGAAGGCAACAAAAGAGATAACAAATACAACTATAATACTTTCTACAAAAACAACAGATGCTAACAATGATAGTGGAGATGATGATGATGATGACGCTAATAATGATGATAATTATAATGATTATAATGATAGTGATTTTGTAAACAGTGTCATCCAGTCCTATAGATGCAATGCTGTTGGAAATATAATGTAATAAAGAACCTCGAAAGTAGAAAAGGAAATAGATAATAATAACGAAAACAAAAATTATAATTATAATAACTACAATAATTTTAATGAAATGATAATAATAATGAATAATGATACTGATGATAATAATGACAAAAACAACAATAACAATAATAAGAAGAACAGCAACAACAATTATAGCAATGATAAAAGGAACAGAAGTATAGATGGAAGAATGGAGAAAGAAGAAAGGGAAAAGGAAAAGTTGATGATGATGGACGGATAATGAAGATTTTTATCTTTGTTTTGTCATAAACAGCATTATCAGAATAATAATAAAGCGCAATATACCCAGTATTGTTTTCATGAGATTCTCTTTGAAGTATTCATTTAATTATGGGACGTCTTACAGATAATGACTACAAGTTTTCAATCTCCTTCACACCCCTCCCCCTTTTTCCCCATGCAGACAGCCCCCTATTGAAAGGCCTAACGCCCTGCTTCACTGCTGTCAATTATATTCTAAATCAGAGAGAATACAGAGAGAGAAAGAGGGAGAGAGAATATCTGCGCCGAGACAAAGGTGCACTTTGTGCGAACTGCTTTGGTACAAGGGGGTCGTGCGCAATTCTAAATTACACAAATGACGCGATTACACGGAGATCAACAGTCTTCGAATCATCTTCATGGATTGCCCGCTGTCAACCGCCTCTCAGCCAATCACGCCACAGTATCCATACGACGTCATGATACATTTGCTTAGCTCATTAGCATATCTGGAGGTAAAAACACCTAGGTAGGGCAGGGCTCATTTTCATAGCGATATTTCGGAGATGCCTGTTTTTCCGGTAAGATTGTATCTCATTCGTTTACAGGACATAAACGCGCTTCATATTATATAGTCCTCGGCAGGTCATGCGGAGGGATAAAATACGCCGCACTACAGCACATCACCTATCTGTCTCGCGGCCGTAGTTCATACCTCATCGCAAAATCAAAGATCATCAACCATTTTCTTGTTGGAATGACTCAAATTTCGTTTAATATAGTAAGATTATAATGGGTTATTTTGAAGGGGGAAATGGGAAATGCAGTGTAACAGATGAGCAGAATATATTCATATTTTAGAGATTGGGAGACCTCTATCGAGCTGCAGCCGATCACCTTCACCATGACATCATTCATCCATTTCATCATCATCATCATCGTCGTCGTCTTCACATTCATCATCACATTCATCATCATTATCAAGGCGTCATATTCATCGTTTCATCATGATCACCACCGCCATCACCACCATCATCTTCCAATTCGTCGCCATTAACATTCTCATCAACATCATCATCATCATTACGGCATCCTGATCACTAGGCCTATCATCCCATTCATCGCAACCAGTATTATAATCAACGTCATTATCATTATCTTCATCACCACCATTATCATCACCATCATCATCAGAAGCATATTGTCAGTCTCGTGAATTTTTAAGAACTTTTAATCTCTACGTGTTTCCTATAACCTGTATACTTTTAGTGGTTGGCCGGTCTCATGTATATGGTCTTTTGAAACTTTCCGACCTGTAGGCCGTCGATCATGTACTTTATCATCGCCATCACCATTCCATCTATTACACCATCATTAGCATCATCATCGCCAACCAACATTAGCACTACCACTATCATCATCACTTTTATTTCCATCATCATCATCATCATTGTTACCTGCACCACCAATATCATCACTATACCACTACCACCACCACCAACACCACCACCACCACCACCACCACCACCACCACCACCACTATCATCATCATCATCATCGTCATCTACAAAAAAAAAACATACTTAAAAAAAAAAAGTTACAATCAACCCTTATATAGACATGTACAGTTTCATGGTACACGGGAACGCACAATGAAGCGCCACTACATACATCTTGCCCCCCCCCCCCCGGCAAAAAAAGAAAAGATTAATGTATACGATTATAATTTCTTTTCCAAACTAGTCATTTACGTCATTACGTAGTTGAAATAATCATTATAATGGATTCGCCACTAAGCTATTATGTCATGCAATTCCCGGGGTAATTTGTTCCTCTAACTTTGACAGAGATGATAACTAATCATCTAGACGCGAGGTCGTGGTATAAGTTTTAATCCTTTCAAAATAATGTATAATAGGTTGTTGCTTGGTTTCTATTTTTCCGTCATTTCTTATTTTCTTCATAATATTACATCACTTGGGTAGGTTTCATTCGTGACAATAGGATATTCCTATATCGCGTGTCGATGATGTTCGCTTCTCTCTGTCATGTCTTGATAAATAACTTTAACGAATCCTTTTGAATCCTCGACATGAATTTTCGGGAAACATCCAAAACTGACGGGTCTTCCAATCAAAATAAGCTCCAAGCAAAACGTTTAAAGTTTAATTCCATAAGTGTCCACATCGTTTGGCAAACCAAAATCGGGTATTTTGAACCACAAATAAGAAATATACATGCAATTCAAATGTCTGTTTTTACGTAAGTAATGGTGATGTATTTTTGTAATCGGAAAGGCTTAATTTCGTAAATATATATAGACGTCCTGATTTCCAAATGCTAATCAATAATAATTTGTCGGCCAGACACTCAATTTTGCAGTATTTTTTTTTTTGAGGGGGGGGGGGGGTATTTCGAATTATTTTCAAGTTATAAAAGGAGAACTAACCCCACAGAATAACTTGTTCTTTGTTCTGAGAAATTTAGTGCATTCTTGCCCATCAGTCTATATACAAGATTCTCCACCAAAGTGTATGAGAAAGGCATAAAGCAAGAATTAAGTACAGTTTCTCAGCAAGACACGGGCGTCGCCATTTTCTTAATTGCATGACGCGGAGTCGTTTATCAACTAAATGTATTCAAATTTATGGATGCTTCCTTCCCAGGTGTTTGTGGTGTTGAAGCATTTCATTCACGTGCTATTATCCTTTGTACTCCAGTTGCCAGAACGGAAGTTGCATAAATAAGTTGGTGCTGTTCTGGGATGAAGGTTTCACATAAATGAAAAAATAGATTTTTCAACCGTTATACTTTAGAACTTTTACATAAATGAGTTACCATTATTACCCTATTGTAATTTTTAACCTAATGTAATTTTTTTTACCTTCTCGGCTATGATTTTCCCTCATTGAAAAGTAAAGGTTTTGTTATTGAATTAAAAAAGTCTTTCCAATTAAAGCTTGGTGCATGATACATGTACAACCTCAACTGGTATATCACATTTTCATGAAAATGGCTGCGCCCATGTCATGCTATAAAAGGCACAAAATAATCATCATTTATACATCTCTTGTACACGTTCGTAAGATCTGTTGTACATCAAAAAGCAGGAATTCATCTCGTTTTACAGAATATCACCGAATTTTAACCGAGTAATTTTTAACCTTCTCGTCTATGATTTTCCCTCATTGAAAAGTAAAGGTTTTGTTATTGAATTAAAAAGTCTTTCCAATTAAAGCTTGGTGCATGATACAAGTACAACCCCAACTGGTACGTCACATTTTCATAAAAATGGCTGCGCCCCTTAAATGCTAAAAGGCATAACATCATGCCAAGAAATCTTCATTTATAATCTCTTGTACAGGTTCGTAAGATTTGTTGTACATCAAAAGGCAGGAATTCATCTCGTTTTACAGAATATCTACACTTATTCTTTGGGGCTAGTTCAAATCGGCCAAGGAGCTCCAAAAACCGCCCTTCATATATATATATAGCCAGCCATCTGTTACGCAAAATTTTAATTTATCTCTGATAGTGTTCCGACGTATCCCAAAATCAGACATGTATTAATATTCACCCCCTGACTATTTTACATGCAGCAGAAACGGTATTCTCTTTGTATGAAACGTTTGAGTAGGCCTACATTTCAAGGCATATTATTTATGTTCAATTCCGCTAATTGGATTTCCTTTGAAATACTTAATACGAATTTTCTCAGACACCTTTATATCAAAATCTTTATAAATAAAAAAAGTCTGAATACAATCAATTTCTTTCACATTCTCTAGTCTCCATGGAACATATAAATACTAAAAAAATCATGGCAATCGAACGTACGCGGGACAATCTTAGTTAGAAGAAATACCTCTTACACAAAGAAAAGGAAATATATATTTTTCTAAAAGTGGACGGATCACCATGAAGTTATAATTACCACTTAAAATGGCAGTCCAAAACAATTATCCATTAACACTCACTGCTTAATAAGGTATCTGTTAAAACGTTTCCAATGAAAATTAAAAAACATCTTGAACGAAACCACAAAAGATAACCATTGTTTTTATAATTCCATTTACATTTACAGGATTTTAACATTTTCTTAATTTGCCCCCTCTCTCTTAATTTTCAGGCAAATAGTTAAAACTGATATAGTGTTTGTTTCTTCTCTCTCCCCCTTTCTGTCTGCCTATTTCTTCCCCACCTTCCCCCTCTTTCTTTTCCCTCCTTTATTTTGTTTCAAGTTTTATTTTGGAAAAAGGAGAATAATTAAAGAAGAAGACAAATAATAAGATGATGATGGAGAAGAATAAAAAGAAGAAGAAGAAGATTAAGAAAAGGAATAAAAGAAGAAGAAAAAGAAGAAGAAAAGGATGAAGATTAAGAAGAAGAAGAAAAAGAAGCAGAAAAGGATGAAGATTAAGAAGGAGAAGAAACAAGAAAGGGGGGAGAAGAAGCAGAAGAATAGGAAGGAGATTCAGAATAGTACAGCAAAAGTCGTCGATCGATACCTATTGATCACAGACATGCACTTGTAAACCACTCATAGAATATCTATTTGTAAAGGCTGTCATTTTTGCAAACCTTCAGACGGTACGTGAGTCGACCAGGTTATGTCGTCACGTTATAGCGCCATCTATAGTTTGCTCTGATGTATCAATGTAGCCTGCAAACTAGTATCAATACAAGCCTGGTCATGCAAAGTTGACCTTATCTGCACAGTATGGCTATTTTGGCAGATACACTTTTGGTAATAATCTGAAAATTGCGAAAGAATATCTAATACTTAAGTTTAACCCCTTTAATACCGAACCTGTATTACAAGCAACCATGTTTTTCAATAGCATATCAATCTAAAATACCCAAGATATGATATTTGTTCAATGAAATGTAATGTAGCACCTGTAATCATAAATGCCTGTCTCTATATACATTTTAAATAGAAGCGGACACTTTTTTTTTTTTTTTTGGTCTCGAAATTTGAAAATTTGACATTTTTCTTCGTTGGGGGGGGGGGGGGGGGCGGGTAAGGTCACCTTTTTTAGGTTAGCCGTGGGCATTTTTTTTAAAGGTTTTTTTAGGGGGGTTTACACACATAAAAATACCAAAGGGGGGGGTTTGAACCCCCAACCCCCCCCCCCCCCCTGTGTACGCCCCTGGGTGTAACATGTAATATGTAAAACATAAGACAAAAACATGGTGTCGTGTGCTGAAAGCCAAAAGGGCGTCAAGACTCTATAAAGAAAAAGTCTATGAGCAGGTACGGTCCTCCGGTTTTCAGCACAAAACATAACAAGACAATTATATGACTTATACATATTAAATACAATTCTGAATCACATCATGAATAAATTCAGGTATGAATATAAATGTAAATATGAAAGTAAAATAGGGGCAGCATCACAATCGAAATACGAGCAGAAAGAGAAAGAAAAGGAGAGCTCAAGCTCGAAGGACCGATAAAAGAGAGAAATATAGGGAGAGTTGGTAAGGGTCCAAAGGGAAAGGGAAGAGATAGAGCAGGAGAGATGGCAACATATTCCATCAGATTATTATTCATGACAGAAAATACATGGCTATAATAATGTAGAAAAAATCAGCAGCAGAGCTAAACAACAGATGTTACACTGGTCAGAAGCGGTTTTCTTTACAGTCTTTTTACTTGTATACCAAAACTATTATACTAAAACTGGTCTTATAAACATATCAATTGTAAACTCTTATTTTACTGTCAACCATGTTTCCTTTATTCTTGTTTTCATTTATTTTTCTCTTCTTCTTCTTCTTTTTATGGCCACTGGTATTCTCAAAATATTTTGTTTATAATTATTCTGTCTATTATGTATAGTTTTATTGGATGAAAGCAGAATCAGTGATAAAACTGATAATTAGTGAAATGTTATTATATCAACAAGGAGATCATACACATGATTTTTTTCCTGTCACTGTGATGTACGATAAGTACTGGGTAAGATAATTTTGAAATCTATAACTGTGAACGGAACAAAGAAACAAATATGAAATTTTCCCAATTTTGAACTGAGCTGGGCACATTTATGGACAATGCCAAACATATCCTATCCTTATCCTGTGTACAGCTGAAAAAAATAAAACGATATGTAGGAGACAATTAACAAATTTGCTATTGTAACGAATAAACAAATGGTATAGTTTTCCATTACACCATAGTCACATGACCATTTCTCAAAATTATTATTTTCGTGTCTTTATATCAGGTCCAGACATCAATATTTTCTTATCCTTGTCCAATTTTTTTCACCCGACCTTCATGGATCCGTAATGTTCTGCCTTCACCCAAAGTCTATTCCTTCTATTTCTCTCCCATTCCTTTTCTATCCCGATACCTCTTTCATCTCACTCTCTCTCCACTATCCACTAAAAAAACCTCTCTTCTCTTTGCCTTCATCTCTCTTCCTTCCACACTCTCTCTCTCAACTATCTCTATCATCCTTCTCTCTGGACACTTTCTCTGTCACACTCTTTCTTTCTCTCTCCCCAAACAACTCTTTTCTCTTTTCCCTCATCTCTCGCCCTTCCAAGCGCGTAGCCAGGATTTCAATTTAGGGGGGGCGGTAGTGAGCACGCGAAGCGTGCGAATCACTTAAAGAGCGCGCATAGCGCGCTCCCTAGGGGGGTGGGTGCAGGGGGAGGGGGGAGTTTCCCCCCCCTCCCGCGCGAAGCGCGGAAGCTTTGAAAGAAGACAATTCTTGTACCTTTATCGACTCATAATCCTTGTCTGAATTCAGTCCGCCCCTCATGCGCATAGCGCGGAAGCTTTGACGTATTATTAGACAAAGAAGATGATTCGTTGTACCTTTCTACCCTTAATCCTTATCTGAATTCAGTGTCCTCCCCTCCCGCGCAAAGCGCGGAAACTTTGAAGTTTCATTAAATTATTAGAGAAAGAAGACGACTCGAAGTACCGTTCTCGACTCTTTATCCTTGTCTGAATTCAGCCCCCCCCCCCCCTCCTCCTGCGCGAAGCTTTGACGTATTATTAGACAAAGAAGACGATTCGTCGGTGTACCTTTCCCGACCCTTAATCCTTATCTGTATTCAGTCCCCCTCTTTCGAAGCGCGGAAGCTTTGACGTTTCATTAAATTATTAGAGAAAGAAGACGATTCGTTGTTCCGATCTCGACTCTTAATCCTTAATTTGAACTCAATTTCCCCCTTTACGCGCGAAGCGCGGAAGCTTTGACGTTTTATCAAATTATTAGAGAAAGAAGACGATTCGTTGTACCGTTCTCGACTCCTTTTCCCTTTTTCTTCCTACGTCCTCTTCCTTTTTTTCCTTCTCTTTCTCTCTCTTTTTTTTTTGGCCGGCGTTTTTTTTTTTTGGGGGGGGGGGGGGGGCGACCGCCCCCACCGCCGCCCCCCCCCCCCCCTGGCTACGCGCCTGCGCCCTTCCACACGTCCCCCTCTATCTCTCTCTCTCTCTCTCTCTCTCCACTATCTCTACCATCCTTCTCTCTCTGTCACACTCTTTCTTTCTCTCTCCCCAAAACCTCTCTTCTCTTCACCGGAGTGTTGGCTCAGTCAGTAGAGTGTCCGCCTCACAAACCGGGAAGTCGTGGGTTCGAACCCCGGCCGCGTCATACCAAAAGACGTTAAAAGATGGGAGTTGTTGCTACCTTGTTTGGCGTTCAACAATCAGGGATAGAGCAACGTCGATCTGGCGCTGCTCAGTGGCTGCCGGGCTCACGATCAATTGGGCAAAAAGAATTTCCGTTTCGGTTTAATAAAATTTGGAGTGGACTATTAGGCTATTATTATTATTATTATTATTCCACACACTCACTCTACCCCCTCCCCCTCTCTCTCTCCACTATCTCTATCATCCTTCTCTCTGGACTCTTTCTCTGTCACTCTTTTTTCCTCTCTCCCCAAACACCTCTCTTCTCCCTTTCATCTCTCTCCCTTCCACACACTCACTCTACCCCCTCCCCCTCTCTCTCTCTCCACTATCTCTATCATCTTTCTCTCTGGGCTCTTTCTCTGTCACACTCTTTTTTCTCTCTCCCCTGAAACCTCTCTTGTATTTTCCCTCATCTCCCCCCCCCCCCCCCTCCCTCTCTCTCTCTCTTCGCTATCTCTATCATCCTTCTCTCTGGACACTTTCTCTCTCTCTCCCCCAAAAGCTCTCTTCTCGCCTTTCCTTTTCCCCTCATCTCTCTCTCCCTTCCACACACACTCTCTGTCTCTCTTTCTGATGCTTGCTCACTATATCACCATTACTGTGTTCAAACTCTACTAAAATACTATATTAGTTTAATGAAACTAAAGATAAGACAGTACTCTCAATGAAAAACTAGATCTTTAATATAATATTTGTTTGCAGTAGTATACAAGACAATAACCATAGGTAGAAAGAACAAGAATTCTACATGTCTAATGTTGAAAAAAGTATAATTCATATAAAAAAGGACTAAGCCACAGTAATTAAAATCATTAAAACAATATTCAATTTATTGTTGTATAACAAGGGAAACGCTCTTGGCAGTCTCGCCTGCATTACGCAATTTGATATGATGAAAAGTTGAGATTGGGACATGTTTTTAGGCAGGGTGGCCCGTTAGCAGGCCCTAAAAATGATATCCTTGACTAAGAATCATCAGAAGAATTATTTACTATAATTTGTACCAAGATTGAAAATTTCAATGGAATATGAACAAATAACATAAATTGCTTTATTAATTCTCATATTAAGTTGTGAAAACATAATCCAAGTCTACTACCTAAAATGACCTTTGACCTTGACTTTGCGACCTGGAATTTGTGATACTTGATAACTCTCGTGTACAAGTTTCATGGAATTTGAACAAACACTTTTGAAATTATTCTAAAATTCAAAATCTTAACCTTTGGTTAAGTTTTGATGTTGATGCCACAACAAAGTCCAAGTCTACAGACCTGAAATGACATTTGACCTGGACTTTGTGACCTAAAAGACTAATCACATGATTGATGATACTTGATAACCCCAATGTTCAAGTTTCATGGAATAGGAATGTATACTTTCATAATTATGATAAAAATTTAAGATCTTAATCATTGGTTAAGTTTTGACGTTGATGCCACAACATAGTCTAAGTTTGTTGACCTGAAATGACCTTTGACCTTGACTTTGTGACCTGAAATTCTACTCACATGATTGGGGATACTTGATAACCTTTTGGTCCAAGTTTCATTGAATAAGAACTTATACTTTCAAAATTATACTACAAATTAAAAAACTTAACCTTAGGTTAAGTTTTTGATATTTACGCTGCCGCCGCCGCCACCGGAAAAGCGGTGCCTATGTCTCGCTTTTTTGCTACGCAGGCGAGACAAACACTGACCATCAGCACAGGCTGAAAGGGTCAGTGGACACCTAAACAATTTATACAAAGGAGAGTTAACCAGAATATTATAAACATAGAATGTACACAATGTGTGTGGTAATAAGCATGTAACTTGCATCCTTTATAATCCATAAAATATGTCAAATAAAAAAAAATTATACTTTTGTACAAGACTTAACATATGATCAATAAAAAGAAATGGTACACAAAATTTATCCATGGCAGAAATGTTAAATAATGAAAAGGAAAAGGCAAGAAAAAAAACAACACCAAAAATTAAAAATTGCAGCCTAAATGTATTAATTGTGATTATACAGGGGACAAATAACCCCAAGTTTTTGTTTAAAAGTTCAATGCTGGTATTAAATTGTATATACAAACACAAGTGTTAAATATTAGTACGGTCTTCTGTTAAGAGATTCATACATGCATTGCATGTTTGACAACTGAAATTGTAGTCTGGAAAGGTAAATATGATGAGTTGTGAGCAGACTAGTAGACATCTCAGATTTTGAATTAATTTATCATAGTATTCTATATTGCTTAATGACAACAAAAAAAATGAAGAATTCTCAAAATTTGTATCATAATTGAATACATATTTTAAGACCACTCGTGACATGTCTTGTGGTCTTTCAAAAGTACAAAATTCAATATTCAACACTCCACTCATCAATATAAAAAAAACAGTACGTAAAAGTGCATAATTGCAGTATATGTATAAAGTATATATATAAAATGAGTGGCAATAAAATTTAAAGTCAGATAAAAAAAGAAAAGGAAAAAACCCATCCAAACCAAACTTGCATAGAAAAGCATTCAGCATAGTCAAAAGGTGTGAAAATTGCACAGAAATTATGTACAATTGTGATGAATACCTTGAATGTTAGATGAGTTGATTTGAAGAACATGAGGGTGTTCAACAGGTGAGGAGTGTACACAAAAATGAAAGTAAAGGAATGTGGCTTTGCAGTAGGGGACAACTGTGCTGCCTACAGAGAAGCTATAGCAGCCACAGCAAACTCCGAGTTAAAGATGAGGACCAGTTCTGGTCATGCGATTGCATTGTGAAAGAAACCTTGTGGAATCGATCAGAAAAGGTTGATCATCTAGCATATATGTATTGGTGTGTACTGCAAGGTTCTGGAATCATCAAAATGATAAGAAATTTGGCCCAGTCTTGGTAAAGTTACAAGCACTGTACACAGAAAGATGTATATGGGACTATGCGACACGTGCACGATATCTATCAGGTTCGAATAGATATAATCATTTACCAAATATATCAATTATTAGGCGGTTTCTTGGCAAAATTTGTATTATCAGGTATTAGTCAAAACATATTCTCTCACATGATTGGTATTTAGAGCTTCCATTTCATTGTTTGAGAGAGGAGGCGTTTCCAAAACTAGTTTTTACCTTTAAAGCCAAGATTGAAGAGATTCAACAAAACAATGGAACTGATCTTGTGGTGTTTCCTGAAGTCTGCAAAAAAAAAAAACTGCAGTCCTTAGAAACATTCAGGTGTGTAATTTAGATAAATATGTGAATAATTAACATTCAAAACAATGGTGACATTCATGACTTATTCTTCATTGCTGCATTGAAACGCTTGGCTCAAGACCGAGGAACTTGGAGAGACACTTGATGTAGAATTCTGATTGGGTCACTGAACCTGACATAAACTGACAGATCACTATCGATGAATCAAATATTGCAGACCGTATTTAAAGTATGTCCACAGAGCTAATTGAAAATAACGGAATATGAAGCCTTTCATTCTCAGGCCAAAACTACCATTATATCACATCCGTACACTTTTCTTTTTACATAGACGCCTGAATAAATTACCAACACATTTACGTACCTGCAATGATTGTAATAGTAGGGAAATTGGAGACGAATATTACACACACACCATGGATTGTACAAAATTTAGTCCCCAGAGGGAAATATTGCTTGAAGAATTTTTTTAGTATCATTGATAATGAATTTAAAAAATTGAACAATAAAGAAAGAGTTGTAAAGATAATAAAACTATGTAGAAGGTAATATCATAATTTTTTATTTTATTGAATATATAAGATGTGTTATAACTGTAAGAGGAGAATGTTGAAAACTTTGTGCATAATGAAACAAAGACGTTTATAAAGTTATTTGTAAGTAATATTATTGAATATATCAAATGTATATCTGTAGGAGAACAAATGTAAAACTTTGTAAAAGTGAGAACAAATACAAGAACTGCTATGACTACTTTTTGTTTGTTAATTATCTGTAACAAAATGTCACTCTACCTTGTGACAATGTTATTTCAATAAATTTAAATTCAATCTGTATAATCCTAGTTTTAACATTAACAAAATGTCATTATACCTTGTGACAATGTTATTTCAGTAATTTCAATTCAATCTGTATTTCCTAGTTTTAACATTAATACATATCCCTAGAACATCCACATAAAATCACTAAAAGAAAGGCACTTCTCTCAGAGTCTGCTTCATTCTTCTGTATCCTACTTGACATGTCAGCAGCAAGTGAAGGATGAACCCCTGAATGTGGTCCATGGGTCCATGGGCTGTCATCTTGGGTCTCCTCTGTCCAATAAGGATTCCCTTCCTGTTGCCTGCACGTCGCTGGGGTTCTGAAATGTATACAACTTGCAGACATATGTTCTTGCAAAGTTTGGTTCAACATAAGATTCATTCTAAAAAGGCCTGAAGAGAATGAATGTACAAGTCAAATTCCTACCAGTTTGGGAAATTCTTTCAAAATTGTTAAAATTAGATTATGTAATCCACAAACCAATCGTAACCTGGCATCACACAACACAGAAATATTTTTAGTTCAGGGTCCCGTTGCATAAAACTTACCATTGATGGTAACTTTGCCATCAATGTTACCGTAAGTAAGTGTTAGGCGCTATATAAGCACTGTAATTATTTATTAACTACCATGAATGCCTTGATTTTGATTGGCTGATGAGCCCTGTTACCATGGTAGTTGCCATTGATGGCAAAGTTACCATCAATGGTAAGTTTTATGCAATGAGCCCAGGTCTGATTCTAACAGAGGAGATTCTCAGCTTTAAAATAATATGTAACTCATCACGATTGGCTGTTTCCAACCCAATGAAAAAAGAAGTCTGTCTACAAAAATGAAAATTTAGAGAAAAAGGTGTTTATAAAGTCTGTAGTCTATTCTATCACTTTAACTCCCAACTTCTGAGGAGGGACTGGTCTGGTCTTCTTTCCTTTCTCATCTTCTAATTCTTCTTTGTCTGCTTCCAAGTCTTTATCCAGGTGGACGTCAATTTCTGCTACAGATGAACTCTCTTTCTCGCCATCTTCTTCTTCCATCTATTCTTCTCCTTTCTTTCTTTCCATCTTCCTTTTCATCTTTCTCCTTCCTCTTCCTCTCCAGCTCTCCTTTTAGCCTTTTCTTTTCTTGCTCAAATTTTTTCTCTCTCTCTCTTTCTGTCTCTCCTCTTCCTCCTTCCTCTCCTTCTTCTCTCTTCTTCCTTCTAGTTTCTTTCTTATCTTTAATATGTTGCTTCTCTTTTCCATCATCCTTCTTTTTCTCAAGGTAACGGTGAGAGGAGAGTTGAAAGTTGAAATACTACGCCTCTTTGCGATGGTTTGGATGATTTCTACCCTAATGTCTTGCCACCTCCAGCCCTCCCCCCCCCCATTGTTTCAAAGTTGCAGGACAAAGTAAGGGGGACAAAAAAGGGGGGTGTATTTCTTCACATTACTTACATTTCATTACAGGCTTGTTAGATCAACTTAGCATCCCAATGTCTTGATGAGCTCTAGGTATCTCTCTTTTAATACATGGGCTTCCATTTTGGGTTGGCGCTGGCGTGTGAAAATCCCCTTCTTATTTCCAACAACTCTCGTCTTGCCTAAAAGACAAAAATGGCAGATTTTTAATACATTAAAAAATGGAAGATCAATACCGTCGATATTAGCATCTATACAGTTAACGAACTGATTCATTCAATTGTTTGTGGACAGAATTTTTCAAGTTTTTTCTGGAAAACTTGCAGTGAAACTTTAATATGGTTGGTTATAACTGCAAAGCTCAACTTTTCTGATTGTAATACGAACATTAGCCAAGAATAATTTCAAGCAAATTTCTCTCACAGTGCAGGTCCATTACCCAAACTCATGATATGCCTTAACACACAAATACCTAAAACATATTGTCTTTTGAAGACAGAAGGTTATTAACTACGTGCAGAATAATTAATTCTTGACAAGTTTTTTACGAGTTAAGACCCTTCTGGCTCTATACACAAACATTACAATTTCTTAATTAAAAATCATGATATTATCAAAATTTTAATTGGTTTCAGAATAACAAAAACAAGATATCAAAGCACATTTTGACCTTGCTTTGTATTGAAGTCTGCAAAGTTCCACACCAGTTCCCCAACGAGGAAGTCCTGCCGTAGCTTGTCGAAGGATGTGTGATAGTTTCCCATCATTTCAACCTGATACTCCTCCGTGAACATGACCGCTGGCGACTGTAGCGTTGATGAAAGTAGGATTTGATTAGACTTTCATAATTCTCTTCATATATCTACGGCGTATGTCCCGGTATACAAATAATGCGCAGAAGTGAGGGCATTTATATTATAGTCAGAATTACCCACACAAGGTACCTTTGAAACAGTCTTACACGCCCGAGGCAATTGGCGAGGGTGTTTGAACTGTTTCAAAGGTACAGAGTGTGGGTAATTTTACTAATGCCCGAACAAAATGATGTGTAATATTTGGTTTATAAGATGATGTTTTATTTGTTTCACAAAATGATACCAATGACCGGTCATTAGCATTTGATAAGGACTAATGACTGGTCATTATCAAATTTAGGTGTTAGGCAAAATAAATGCCTGGTCACGTGTACGCTCTCAACCAATCATTTGATTAGGATCCACTTCATCATCTTATAAAACATAATAATTTAATAATGGGATAGTGCCTATGGTATGTATGTCAATATCTTAATCTACATCAATGTAAGAATTTGACAAAGCTTGATAAAGACTCTCAACATAAAAAAGTGCAGTACTTTAATAATCACTATGTTATCATGCATATTCTGTTGATAGGCATAAGAGAAAGAAATACAAAGAGAGAGTAAGAGAGAGAGAGAGAGAGAGAGAGAGAGAGAGAGGGGAAGCAAGAGGGAGAAAGAGAGAGAGCGAGAGAGAGAGAGAGGGAAGCAAGAGGGAGAAAGAGAGAGAGAGAAAGAAGGAGAGAAAGAGAGAGAGAGAAAGAGACAGACAGAAAGAAAGCCAGACAGGGAGAGACAACAGAGAAGAGAAAGAATAAATGAAAGAAAGGGGGAGTGCTTCACATGAACAGGAATAAAAGAAAAGCATTTGAATAAATGGCAGGAAATTATTACCACAGCAAAGATTTCATAAGCATTACCATAATCAATGTAGTCCTATTATGTGCACTGCATTAACATTATTCAAGTTTACCTTATCCCTTTAGTTAAGCCTGTATGGAAACCTAAACTGAAATTACTTGGGCATCTTGAGCTTTTTATTTAAAACATTCAAAACATGAGAAGTAACAATGGTTTCTTATTTTCTCTGTTATAGCATGCATTTGGAATTAGTTTGTAGGCACCTAGTGCAAATCTGAAGTAGGATATATGCTTTGTAAATAATGTTTTCATCATCTAACATTTACCATGTGAAAGCCTGCAATGGTCCCTGCCCCGTATTCAGTCTGTATGACTGGCTTGTTGTAGTAGGCATGCCAGCTCGACAGAATGTGGTTGACCTGAAGGGTCACAAGCTCAAGATGACCTGGATGACTGTACCAGGAGAAGTAGCTATTCAGGCACACTACATCCACAAACTTAGCCTGCAGTGGGACAAAGCAAAGAAAACAAAATAGTTTGCATTGAATCGAAGTATGACAAATCAGTATGCCCAGAGTAACGACAAAAAATACAAATTTTCAAAATTTTTGAATTCTCATTATCCAATCCAATCCAATCCAAAAGATATTTGATATAGCGCCTTTTCCTTGCAGTTACAAAGCTCTGCACACACGCTCCACAATGTTTGGGCCACTTAAAAACAAAAGTTAGACACTTCACAGAGATCAGCAAAGTGTATGTAGGCTAGTAATAAAGTAATAACATCAAAATAAAGAAAGAATATGTAAAAGTTTAATGTATCACTGATGTTACTTTAGATGTTCTGTACTGAAAACAAAAGCAATTTTTTTCAATCATACTATCAGGGCTCGACTTTATCGGGAGCCCGGTGGCCATTGGCTCCCTGAAACCCCTGCGGGCTCCCTGAAAAAGTGCTTGAGGAGCCCGGCTGGCTCCCTAAGTTTTTCTAGTATCAGCCACGAAAAATGCTGTTTCTTACCAGCACTTTAATCCATGTTTTAATCCATCTAAAAACCCAAATTCCGCAGTCAAAATCATGAAATATGCGCTAGGCATTCCAAGGCACACTTGGCTCAACTCCAGCGCGAGTAATGAGTTGCAAAAGAAAACACATCGAGATCAGTGCAGGAATGCCATGCATGATAACGTTATATCTCCGCACTCTGCATTGTATGTCGGTGCACTCAGAGAATGTACACACTAAGACAAATGCACGTGGTCGCTGCGTTGCCAGAGCTGAGTGTATGTTTACGTCGACTCGTGTTTGTGATACATGTGCGTTTGTGATCGTGAGTGCTTATTCTTCAGCGTGCGTACCTGGATGGACTTGATTATTGTTTGAACATAATTTTACGAACTACAAACTTCAAAGGCGTGTGTAAAAAGGGGTTGATTGTTGTTTTGTGAACATATGTACGAATTAGGGAGATTCGTGGCTAATCGTTAAAACGGCGCCGCGTGTATAAACGGTCAAAGGGACTGAAAAGAATAAAATATGGAATAAAAAAGTTTGACTTGAATGTCGTTGGACTAACTTAACGGCAATCAATAAATGAATTTATTATTTCTTTCATATGTTTTCGCAAGGTTTGTGTACTACTATTATATTATAAAAAGGTATCGTGACGGTGTGTTTTAATTTTTTAATAGTTAATGACCATTATTATGACCACAAAAAAAACGTGATAAACTTGGGCTCCCTGAAAAAGTGCTTGAGGAGCCCGGCTGGCTCCCTAAAAAAAAAGTAAAGGTCAGGCCCTGCATACATACTCCCGAAAAATGTATATTGTTATCAAAACAAAAGAAAATGAAAGTTTATGGAATTTTGAGTACAGAGCAAATTGGAGAGGAACTCACAAGATGTGTCCCAGTGTTGCCAATTTGAGTTTGATTGATCACTAGTTTGATAAATTCATAACTTTCTTATTTTTAATAGGAATTTGTTGTAACTTTCACTGACCTGTTCCTCTCATTTATTTGCTACTATTAAAACTAACTTTATATCAGGGTGGAAATGCTCTGTTGAGCAAAATAATAAAACAAAATTTCTTTTTAGTTGTAAGTCTTCAACTATATTAATGGTGGAAACTACATCACCGGTTATTATATAAAATTATATGACATACTGCACGATCGCTTTCTGGTGTGGGGCTATTTGCAACAAATGTGACGGGTCGATGTGGATCCAACTTTCTTGTGTATGAAATGACACTCCTGTGAACAAAAAACAAAATAAAAAATAAACATGATTATGGTAAGAGAAACAAGGTCTAATGTTGCTAAGATTGCTTACAGGTTAATGGAAGTTCCTTTTGAAATACGGTTTTATCAATCATTTTCAAATACTGATCAAGTATTACATAATTCAGGCGCGGATCCAGGGGGGGGGGGCCGAGCGGGCCTTGGCCCCCCCCCCCCCCCCCCCGCAAAAAAAAAAAAAAAAAAAAAAGAGAGAAGAAAGGAAAAGAAGGGAAAGGGAAAGAGGAGAGAAGAGAAAGAAAGAAGAGGAAGAAAAAAAGAAAAGGGGGAAGAAGGAGATCGGGGGGCCGAAAGGGCCTTGCCTCCCAGGCTGTTGACCCCCCCCCCCCCAATCAAAAAAATAAGAGAGAAGGAAGGAAAGGGAAAGAAATGACATAATTTCCGAGATTTTCCTCACTTTTTAGTAAATACGTTTGTATGTGTTTGTTGGAGAATGACAAATTACTAAATTTACAGCCGAGCAAGAAATATGATTCTTGAGATTCCTACATGACTGTCAGGTCCGAGGTGGGGGCGGGATTGGGAGCCTCGAGCTTCCCCCCCCCCCCACTTTTTTGTAAAAGTATATTAAAGAGAAATAAAATAGAACTAGACATATAATACTTGTTTGGAACAAGTATAGGTGGGCTGGTCAACTAACATTTGAGACAAAATAGAGCAAAAATAAGCGACATACTGCTTACAAATTCTTAAAAGACAATATCATGTAGATTCATAACGTGAACTAAATTCACCTTCTATAGGCATAACACGCAAATTATGAAGTTTTTGACATGACGCCTTTAATCAAAATTTTCACTATGATGACGTCATCAAAATGAAAAATGGTTATTACTGCGCTTGTAGAGAATTGTCTTAGCTACAACATATCAAAATTTTGAAGAAAATTGATCAATATTTACAGAGATACAATCAATTTTACATAAATATGCTGACGTCATAATATGCAAATTCGTATTTTGAGTTCCAAGGCCATTGTGATGATGTCACGATACACTTAATGGCCAAATGAGACATGAAATCATATCTCCAACTCATACTCTATCTAAATATGAAAAAAAATTGAAGGTCACGGTTCATTCCAAAGAGCTATAACGGATTTTGTATAGGCATGTTTTTGCCCATATATGCTATGTATTAAAAGACCTCGCGCGCACTGACATTTATCTTGAATTTACGCTCATCTTGTTCATAATGGTCATAAAGAGATAAACATGGTATCAAATTCCTTGAAAAAATATGAGAAATATCATGAAAGAAAAAAAAATGGCGATTCTATGTTTTGTAATGGTGTTACTGCGCGCGCATGCTCGTACGCGCGATTTTTTATAAAATGCTTAAAATGACCTGAAACGTATGCAAAAAAAATTTGAGACAATTTTGAGCATTTAACATTTTTGCGCGCGCATTGACGCGCGGACGTACGCGCACGCGCGCGTTTTTTGACCTGAAATTGACCGGACGGATATTGACCTTGATCATGATAAATATGAATGAGAAATTACTTTTGGTTATGAAGATATGAACAAGAGTTGATTTTCAGAAAATTTCACAAAAATGGCGCCTAGATGACGTCATCAGGTCAAGGTCAAGGTTGAAAACGTTATTGTGATTTCTCTATATGCCTATACATATGTGTGCCAAATTTCAAGTTATTTGATAGATCCATTTTCAAGTTATCTGTGAACAAAAAAGTGGCGAGAATTAAGAAAAATAAATAAATAATAATAATAAAGGCAATTTTAACGAAAAATATAAGGTGGTCTGTATGATATACAGCCCACCTGATGAGAGCAAGAAAGAAAGAATAGTTAACTGCCAGTGTTTAACAATTAATGAGGCATCTAAATATGCTCATCTGACCGTGATTAAATGCCTAAAACCCCTAAGCTCCCGGGGGCTCTGCCCCTGGATTCCACCTAGGACCCTACGGCGGGCCCTTAGATGCTCATCTGACGGTAATTTAATGCCTAAAACCCCTGATTTTTTTGGCTCCGCCCCCTGGAACCACGCCAAATAGTGACCTGCAGTGTCAAAAAATAATAAGGTATAAAAAAAATGCTCATCTGACCTCAATTAAACGCCTAAAACCCCTGAGCTTCCGGGGGCCGGCTCAGCCGCCTCGACCCCACCAGGGGCCCTAAGGCGGGCCCCTGAATGCTTATCTGACCGCAATTTATTGCCTTAAACCCTGAGCTTGCGGGGTCGGACAAGGTATCAAAATGTGTTTATCTGACCGCAGGCGCGTAGCCAGGGGGGGGGGGGGCGGTCCCCCCAAATCGGAAGAGGACGTAGGAATAAAAAGGAGCAGACAAAGAACACCTTTGAAAAAAGGATTAAGAGTATAGAGAACGGTACAACGCATCGTCTTCTTTCTCTAATAATTTAATGAAACGTCAAAGCTTCGCTCAGGAGGGGAGGGGGGGGGGAAACTAAATTTAGACAAGGATTAAGAATCGAGAACGGTACAGCGAATCGTCTTCTTTCTCTCATAATCTTGTGAAACGTCGAAGCTTCCGCGCGAAGCGCGGGAGTGGGGAACCTGAATTCAGACGAGGATTCAGAGGCGAAGAACGGTATTACGAATTTTTAATGATTTAATGAAACGTAAAAGCTTCCGCGTTTTGCGCGGGATGGAGGGGAAACTAAATTCCGACGAGGATTATTTTCGAGAACGGTACAACAAATCGTCTTCTTTCTCTAATGATTTAATGAAAATTAAAACTTCCGCACTTCGCGCGGCAGGGGGGGAACCTGAATTCAGACGAGGATTAAGAGTCGAGAACTGTACAGCCAATCGTCTTCTTTCTCTCATAACATTATGAAACTTAAAAGCTTCCGCGCTTTCGCGCGGGAAAGGGGGGGGGGGGACCTGAATTCGGACGAGGATTAAGAGTCGAGAACTGTACAACGAATCGTCTTCTTTCGAATGATTTATTGAAACGTAAGAGCTTCCGCGCTTAGCGCGGGGGGGGGGGGGGGGAAACTGAAATAAGACGAGGATTAAGAGTCGAAAACTGTACAGTCAATCGTCTTCTTTCGCTCATAATCTTATGAAACTTAAAAGTTTCCGCGCTTCGCGCGGGAAGGGGGGGGGGGGGGACCTGAATTTCGGACGAGGATTAAGAGTCGAGAACTGTACAAGGAATCGTCTTCTTTCGAATGATTTAATGAAACGTAAAAGTTTCCGCGCTTCGCGCGAGAGGGAGGGGAAAAACTAAATTCAGACGAGAATTATTGTTGAGAAGGGTACATCGACTCGTCTTCTTTCTCTAATAATTTAATGAAACGTCAAAACTTCCGCGTTTCGCGGAGGAGGGAGGGGGGAAACTCGCCCCTCCCTGCACCGACCCTCCTCCCCCCCCCCCCCCCCGCATTACGTCACTGTTGGTCACCATTACGTACCAATATTTGGCTCGCATATTTTCAAATTTGGGCCCCCCCCCCCTAAGAAATCCTGGATCCGCGCCTGACATAATTATCCCTTTAAAGTAAAATCCTATAAACTGAAAATTCATGTACACATAAACAAAATGATCACTATGTATTAGTATAATTATCCACCCTCAGTACCTTTGAAACAGTTTACATACCTGCCAACATTTGATAAGGAACCTCCCATTGTTGAATGACCCTTTGAAGAAAGCCAATGAAGAATTTTGTTTTCCTTCTATAATCCATTTTACAGAAGGATCATTAGAGTGCATTTCCTGTACTTCAAAGGTTACAGGATTCTCAGTATATGTAGGAGCAATGATTTTGTGACTTACTCAAAGTAAGGTTCCAGCGACAGCCAGACTGGACGCTGGCTCGTTGGCTACTGACCACATGACCACCGAGGGGCGGTTCTTATCTCTCCTCACCAGCTCTGCCATGACCTGCTGATGATGCGCCAGGGTGGCATTTACAAAATTATTGGCTCTGAAAAAAGGAGAAATAATAGTTTACAAAAATAAGATAAATGCCAATGAATGCAACAAAATAATGCATGTTCCAAATTCCCTTCATACATGTTGTTCTTGATGTATCATGTTTCATGCAAAATTAAAAGGCAAGCGAAAAAATTATGTGCACATTCTCAAAAATGATTCAGATTTTAAAAACAAACATTTGAGCATGCAATCTACTCATTGTATATCATACACAGCTATGGATATCTAAAACATTTTTTAAAGAGAGTTTGATGTGGTATAAACCAAATAATGAAAAGATTACCACTCCAGGATGTCCTAAACATGGTACCTAGGTGAATCAAAGTTCAATTTCAATGGATACAATGAAACACCTACTTGAACTTTCTGTTTGGGATTAGGAGAGGTATATAACGTGCTATAAGTAGCCCCTTCCCCATACATTTGTTTGTATGGGGGGTGGGGGGGGGGGGGTATTAAACTTCTTTTGTTTGCTTTGAATGGGTCTCCTCTCTACTTTATCACATGAGTTTCATATCTAGACTGGTTATAATACTAGTTGAATGACTTTTCTATGGAGAGACACTTGATATAGAATTTTGAATGGGTCACTGAACCTGTCATAAACTGACAGATCACTATTGATGATGATGGAGCAAGCAGGTTGGCAAGTTCAACTACAGCTTAAGACTAAATGAATGGAAGCAGTAATTGTAACAAAGTCAACCATTGACTACCGACTACTCTCATTCTCATAGGGGTCACTGACCTCTCCTGAGCAAAGGTTCATCTTCTTGCACGAAAATATATGAACTGCCTACTTTTCTCACTTTCATTACTCCTTTATTTTTTAAAAACTATAGTTCTTTAATGAACTGGTTCCTTCTAATAAATCATAACCAACATTCCTTTTATAGACTAAAGTGCATTTCAACTGTTCAACCGTGCAAACCTTCAAAGCTCATCAATTTTTAAAGACACTCAATAAGGCCAAACTTAATCTGTTGACTACTGAACTCTTTCATTCACATACAAGGCTTCCTACAGAAGTCACTTTCGTCCTGTCCTGTGTGAAATGGGTTAACCCATTGATAAATGAATCCTCTCACTCTCGTAGGCTTAGTGCAGGGACCGCCTGCTTCCTGGGGGCCATGGGTTAAAGGGATCCAGTAACTTTGTCTTAGATTCTTTTAAAAAAATCCTTGATTTAGCTCATGCTGCAATGATAATTATAAAACTTTAGGTCAGCCAGGAACCCCATGACTTTTACAAGCCGATCGCCTGTCTGATTATCAAGATATTTATGATTGAAAATCAAAATCAAATTTTGCGTTTGCAACTACAGTCTATTGGGTAAAACGAGTATGGTAAAACCGGTCACTCAAAGGCTTTTACTTTTCTAATGCACTTCTTGATCATTATGAATCGCAAATTTGTTAGGGCTTCTATAGAACACATCGCAGACACTGATAAAATGTAGGGCCATGCATCTCAGATTTAACATTGTTAAATGATCCCTTTAATAGAACTAGAAACTTACGAACGCATCCCGACGGCTGGGCACTCGTCGATGACCACGATGCCATGCCTGTCACAGAGATCCATGATCTCTTCAGAGTATGGGTAATGGCTTGTCCTGAAGGCGTTTGCTCCGAGCCACTTCAAGAGGTTGATGTCTTTGAGTATGAGGGGGTAGTCAACACCTTTCCCTCTGATCTAAACCACACATAACAAAAGATTGTTGGATACTGTACATGCTCTAGCAAAAACAGCTCCACACTATAATAATAACGTTTTATTTACCCAGGGTAGCCACTTCAATTATGAAACTGCTCTTCCAGCGGGTCCTGCATACAATAATATGTTATTACTACCCTTCTCCAATCTAATATGCTGAGCGCCTAGCTAGAAGGCAGAAGGTCCCATTGTTATAAGTCTTTGGTATGAGTCGGCCGGGGTTTGAACCCACAACCTCCCGTTCATTAGGCGGGCGCTCTAACCACTGAGCCACCATGCCCGGTGTATATTTTCCTATATAAAGGAAATTCCGTCATTTTCATTCTAGATCAAACACTTTACCTTACCCTAAACCTGTCTTCAAACCCAATTGCTACCTTATCCCTTTTCTTGTTGTTGAAATAAAGCCTGGTGGAATTGTAACTGGAACATAGGTCAGATTACCAAGATTCATGACACTTGTTTGTAATCCTAAAGGGCTAATCAGTGAATATAGGACCATATTCACCTTTCATAAAAAAAGCCTATGGGCTTTACGTGTTAAAAAAGCATGAAATAAAGTATCATATTCACCGCGCCATATTTTGTCATTTTCATTGCGCATCTATTATGCGTACGAGAATGTGCGCACTCTATTGTGACGTAATAATCACACCAGATTAGGTACACTGTTTGCAGTGTATCGAAAATTTTGTCAAGCACTGGATGCACAGTGCTGGTATGACAAAGTTTTTTTCTCAGTTCTATGAGATTGTCATGGTTGATTTATGTATTTGCTTTAGATGTTTGAATTGGATAACAATAACAATATTGACTGGCTTAAGTTTCGGGAGATACCACATATATTGCCCTCACAAGACCCATATTGCCCTCGTCTTTGACTCAGGGCAATATGAGTCTAGTTTGAGAAATATATGTTGTATCTCCCTCAAGGCCAGTCCATATTATATAAATGTATGCACTATACAGGAACAGAATATTATTATCATTTCATTATTACATCTGCATCTTCATGTTTGTTGACACCATGGAAGTAGAACGGTTGATTGTTGATGAGGAACTGCTTGTTGGTGACTCTCACTGTGCGGATACCAACGGGGAGACGATAGACATCGGTCGTGCCCTCGAAGGAAACTGAAACCTTGAAACAAGGAAGAGAAAGGAGAGACAAAACAGATGTTATGAATTCAGTTGGAATTCAAAACAATAGTGGTGTACACTAAGAGGTTTTTGGTGCATATGAGATCCCGAATATTATCACTGGACACCAAGAATATTGGAAATTAAACAGGGACTCCATCCCACACCATAGAAATGTCAATTTAGATTCTTAGGGCAAATGGTTGGTGCAAGTGGTTTAGTGCAAAGCCGTAGCTGTCTTCTTTGAAAAAAGGGAAAGAATCAATCCTCCCTCATATCTTGTACTTATAATAGGTATCACAGAAGAGCTGCGTTGAGTGGGGACACGTAGAGCTCAACCATGCAAATTCTCTCTTTATCAAGGAAGATTTTCATATCATGGAAAAAATATTATAAAATTATATGTCTCTCGAAAGCTCAGGATTCTGTCATTCATGTCATTTTCATCAAAATCCATCAATTACTTACGACACAGTTGCTTGAGATTTACCCTCTAATTCGTACCGTGTCACTTCGTTTGTCCCCGTTTTTATTTGATCGCCGATTCGTATCGCTAGTTTTAGCTCAATGCGCTTGAACACCATTTGTCTTTGAGTTTTAAAAATCCACTGATTGGAAAGAGCACATCTTAAGCTTTATTTTCATATAAAAAGTGAAAAGTTTGAAACAATTTTTCTATATCAGAAAAACATACTTTTAATTCAATTTTGATACGAGAAGAAAGAGAATTTACTGGAGAATACGATCATGTAAATATTAAGAATGACCGCGAGATGGTGCTTGAGCGCAAATCCGATGAATACAGCTGTACCCTGACACTATGAACATGACGGACAAAGAAAGCAGACAAAATATACAGTTCTTCAGGTAGACAAAGGAACATCCCTTCACTGCTATTATGTAAAAATGTGTAGAACAGGTGAATATGCATGTGACACCTGTTCTACACATTTTTACACAATAGCAGTGAAGGGATGTTCCTTTGTCTACTTGGACTTCTTGAAGAGTTTAGAGCCATTTTCAAATGCCATTTAAAATTAATTTAAATGGATTTGATGGTCCAAACTTACAGAAATAATTAATCTATATATGTGACCCGGCACCACAAAACCAACAAAAAGTCGCAACCAGCGATTCTCCGTAATCAGCTAAAATGTCAATTTAGGTGAAAAAAATAGATTTTTGTTTTTTTGCATTTTCTGAAAGAGTGGTCTTTTCTGTACCTAGTATCAAAATTTGGAAGTCTAAAACATAGTAGAAGATGTGTTTTAACAGTTTTTCTAGACCAGTTTTTTTCGCACAGCCTTCGGTCTCTTCCAAAATTTGATCACTTTTCCCGAGCGAAATTATCGTAGTCCGGAAATGGTCGGTCGTTGCTAACGGGTCGTGCTACGCGGGCTGTGATTGGTCCGTTATAGCAATCAGTGCGGCGCGCCATTTTGTTTGTATCCGCTTTCACATCCGAGTTCCAGATTTGCGTTCGTCTTATATTCTCCGTTAACGACTTCGAGTAGCTTGATTGTACATCACATATCCAGAATTTGTTGATCAAGAGTAGACCTAAGAGGTGACACGACATTTGCTCCTGCGACAATTGCTCCGGGCTTTATTTCGTCTAAGATGTAGGGTTAGGGTTAGGGTTTCAATAGGGTTTTATGTTAGGTTTAGGGTTAGGTTTAGGGTAGGGTATAGTGTTGAATCCAGGGTTGAAGTTAGCCATTCGATTAGTGTATGAAATTTAGAGCGGAGCAATTGTCGCCGGAGCAAATGTCATGGAATCGACCTAAGAACATTATTATATTTTATACATTTGAGAGTGACAAGTTGCGAAAAAGTCTACAACGTCGTTACAATGCCAGGTTTTGTACGTGAGCAGAGCCGTGGGATGGTACCGGGGTGCACCAACGCAGATGCCCGGGTAGCTCGGGCGGTCAACGAAGCGATGATGCGGGGGCTAGCTGCGGGGGATCAGGCCAACCTTACAGCTTTGCTTACTGAACACTTCGGGCAAGACAGCGACGAGAGAATTCCTGATAATGTGGTTACAAATAATTGCCCAGATGTATACAAAACAAGATAGGTGACAAGAAGTGTTATGTAAGGGGGAACAAAAAGACTCCGGGTCCACCATGAATAGGCATTGTCTAGTGCAGGTGTCTCGGCACTATGTTGCAGTTCACTTAATCTGTCCAATTACAACTCTATACATTTACAACATAATAACTTTTGAAAGACTTAAGTCCACACATTGAAACCTCAGAAACATAATGAACAGACTATGTTTGACCATCAGGCCAAATTTCAGCCTAATCTGAAAATCTCTTCATAGTGGTTGCTATGGCCTTTTGATTCACCCTTCTATTGATTTCCCTGTGGTTTGCTTGCTCCGCATGCTTGAATAGCCCCAAACTTTAAAGCTCTCTTTCTCACAATTTAATACCAGTAACCTCCCTCACCAGCTCTTTTCATTCACTAAATTGAAAGGGTTAGGAAGCTTCAATTTGGACAAGTAATATATCATTTTAATGAGGAGAACTTCTTCTTTCATAATCAGATGAAATCAGGAAAAAAAAATTTTGCGACTTTTTGGTGGTTTTGTGGTGCCGGGTCACATATATACCCCAGATATGCCGAAATTCAGCCCCTCGACGCAAAAATAGCCATTTGTCACACGCATCAAAATGGGCTTCATATAATTATTTGAAAAATTCCACACAAAAAAATATTTGTCAAAAGAACCTGAAAAAAAATAGGCATGTAGAAATCCATACAGAGAACAGATTTCTTGAAAAGAAAGGTGATTCATTAATTAATTACAAAATTATATCACCTTAAAAATGGCTAATTGTCAGTTATAGCCTAATTACGCAAAATTTAACCATTTCGTCTCTTATGTAAGTGGCCGTATTTTCAAAAGTACTTATTCAAATTTGACAAATGAGGTATCAAAATTCTTCTTTTCATGTGCTCAAAAAGGAAATGGGCAGGGGAAGTGAATTTAGAAACTTTTAAAATTTCACTGTGATACCTACATTTGTACTTATAAGGAATTAAAATTTCCAGTGCAATACCAAGAACTGGTATGTTTATGATTCTCTTTTAAACTTTAGAGGTATTTTAGTTTTCCCCATGCATGCTATCAGACTTTTATAAAATTAACTTCCTTCTCAAAATGCACACCTCCTCATCTACATGGTAAATATATTCACAAACTTTAATGAGAAAGCAATAAATATAAACAAACTACATGTATAGCACCACTATTGAAAACAATACTTGACATAATGAAACATGACCACCAAACAAATTCATCAATCTTCTGGGATAATGGCAGGACTTGAATTTAGTATTATTCAAAACATTATTTTCAGTGGTGAAGCATGGGTCCATTTATAGAGGGGAACTGAAATTTTAAAAGGGGAAGGGGCAAAGATATGCAGTATATTTAATATAAGTAGGAAAAAACACAGCCCTATACAACTAGTGTAGATTGTGGGAGGGAGTTCTTTTCACACTGTCATTGCCTTGCCTTTCCCTCTCCCATTTCTTTCTTTTCTCCGGGCCATTTTTCATCCTACAATTAGGGGGACTGTGCACCCCCCCCCCCCCTGTGGCTACTCCATTGATAATTTTCCTACCTTGAGTGTGTAGAGATAGGCAGAGTCATTGTGCATAGTGTAGGGCCACCACAGGTTGGCCTCATTGACCTCTAGTAACCCAATCATCTTGGTACTCGAAGCTACTACAAGGCCTGTCCTGTCAAGTAGGTCTACAACAGCTACCACTTTCGATGACGGGGCTCCACCGACCGTAATGTTGAAAATCACATGACCTGCAAGCCATAAGTAAAAAGAAAATTGATATTATCTTTAAAAAGTGTTGGAACTGCATTTAAAGTAAAGAGGAAATTGACTAATAATAATATGTATTTTCATTGTTTATCTGAATACAGAACATGTTCCATGAAACTAGAGTATTTGTGAATCTGTTTTGAATTTCACATACGAAGGAAATTCAAACTATTGTAATGAACATTAATCCTTTGACTACTGAATTATCTCATATAAAATACCAGGTTAATGCAGGAAATGGGTTAATTTTGTACAGCTGAATCCACCTCGAATAACGAATTATAATGATATTAAAATTAGCTACCGGTACATTTATATTGCACAGGTATCCCGCCCAGGGGATGTTCAAGGCGACTACAAAGTAATATTATTATCCTGGCTTTAGCCCAGCTCGGGGATGCCAGTGAATATGCTTCTTTTTCTTTCAATATCGACTTCTACTATCACTGAGTAAATTAAAAAACATGCCTAACTTAAGCAAACAATTTAACATGTCCTACCTGTCGTTCCTGTGAAGTTTGTGACAACATCAATGTCATCTACGTAACCGTTGGGAGTCGTGTAGAGTTTGACAGATCTCTGGATTCCAGCATAGTTGAAGAAGTCAAACGAGTATTCCTGCTCAAAATAATTGGGTGGATACCTAGAGAAAAACCCAACAAATTTAACAAAGAGAAAAAAGTTAATGAAGTCATAGAGTGCACAGCTACTGCTGTGGCTCTGAACCCAAACAGTTCTCTTAGGAGGAGCCAGATACAAACTAACCTGTAACAAAAATCATGTCAATGAGGTAACAGAGCTCCAAATCAAATCTATAAAAAAAAAAAATTATAATTTGTCATCCAGGAAGTGCACTTTGTCAATATATTTGTATATGTCTGTCAAGAGTATTGTATTACACATTACGAAGATCTCTACAGAAAGGACCAGACATTTACTGGTGTCAAAATGATCATGATGGATTTCACACTCCCAACTTTTTATTTGGTTAGGGTGGTACATTACTTGGGGCAAGCCACACACACATGCATATGATATGTGGACAAGTTCAAGGTTTTGGGTATTTTGTGCAATTAACAAGTATTGTGTAATAATAATCATCAGTCAGTAGAGCGTCCGCCTCACAACCAGGAGGTCGTGGCTTGAACCCCAGCCGCGCAATACCAAAAGACGTTAAAAGGCGGGAGTTGCTGCTACCTTGTTTGGCGTTCAACAATAAGGGATAGAGCGACGTCGATCTGGTGCTGCTCAGTGGCTGCCGGGCTCACGATCAATTGTGCCAAAAGAATTTCCATTTTCGGTTTAACTTAATTAAATTTGGAGTGGACTTTAAAAGATTATTATTAAAAAGATTATTACTAAAATACATTTTTGCTTGATAATTAATCTGATTATCTGAAGTTTACTTTGAATATGGGCTCAACACAACCTTCAGGCAAATTAAATCAGTGATGTACCGGTAATCCAAATAAAATTGTGTGTGTAAATAGAGGATACCTTGTTTAAACCCTATGTACTTACATTGTGAGGTCATTGTAGCGTGTAATGGTCCCTGGTGGCAGAGTATTAGGGGTCAGGGTATTATTCACAGCAACTGTAATTCGGTTGAGCTCTCCAAAGTGCAGAAGAGATGTTACCTCTACTTCAAATGGAAGATGCCCACCCGAATGCCTCACCACTTCTTGGGAGTTGAACCACTGTGGCAAATGGGGGAAAGAAAGGATCTTTGTCAAAAGGCGATCTAACTGTGATATCAAATCACTTTGAAGGAAAGTTGAAAAATCAGTGGTTATTGCTGGGAGTTGAATGAAAGCATACAGAAATTTTACATCAATTGGCAACTGTAGGACAACAAAGATAAGAGAAAATAACCCCCTTTTACTGATTCTACACAACTTGATAAGACTCCAAATGACACTGACCATCACATTGCTAAAAAGTTAAATTACCAATTAGCTTTGGGTGTGGATATCTTGATTTAAATAACAATTAGTCATGTTTTTCTTCCTGATATACATGCTGTTTAATATTGTTTAAAAATGTTTTTAAAAAAATCTGATTTAAGGTCTTGGATCTCTTTAATGTTATTGGTTTGTCTTCCTATACTAAATAATTTCTTTAAATCAATTAAACCCATAAAGAAGGAATAACAATCTACCAGAACATGTAAGCACTATCCAATTTGTTCCTACACATAAATTGACTAACTTTTCACTTGTATAAATTCAATATGAATCCAAGTCAATACTTTGAATTCTTCTTAGCATGCTATGACAGCAAACATGGCACTTACAACAATAGTTTCATAGTGGGCACTTTCAAACCGTAGCACCATCCTCTGACCGCTCTTGACCCACGACCTTGGCGGGTAGAACTCTTTCTCATACCAAGCCCAGCCTACAAAATCCCTGAGTGAGCTATCTTGGGTGATGTCGTTGTAGCTGGATGGTACTGGCATATCTATCACTGGTCCAGACTAATTGGAAGTTGGGGGGAGAAAAGAAAAATTAATAAATTTGGTGTTTATTTTAATGCAATACAACCTTGTATTATTCCTTTTGGAGTTTGTTATTGCACTACTGAAGAAAACAAGATGGATGTTCGACTGCATGCATAGAGAGTTTTTTTAAATAAAAAACAGAAGCAATTAAAAAAAAATCAAGTTTGATTGTAATCCATTAAAAGGTCTCAGAATATTGTGACTACAAGCTATTTTTCATTTACATGTATGACCCTTTGAACTTTGACCTCATGACCCTAATTATAATAATAATAATATTCCGCTTTTATATTCTAGCCCCCAATACATCGATACAATGATGTGCCTAAGGGCTTTGAACACAGATATATTATTATCTACCGGTAATCTAATCAGTTCATTGGCAGATACCTACATGTACAGGTCCAGAGTTTGGTAGTAATCAATCCGTCAGTATTGACAATGCGTTCATATTAAAGCTATTTTTGCATACATAACCACCCCATGACCTTTGACCCCAAAATCTAATCAGTTCATTGGCTCTGCAAGATATATGACCCAAGTTTAGCGGTAAACAACCAATGGGTTCTTGAGATAACGTGAGAACGGGACGTACAGACGGACAACCGGAAAACATTGCCTCCAAGTGGAGGCAAAACAATATAACGAACAAAAGAGACACAAAATTTCGGTCTAGGCTAGTCAAACAGATTTCAATTGCTGGTACTGTACTGTAGGTCTAATCACTAATGGTAATTGGTATATTAATAATAATTTTTAATAGATCTATTTAATTTGTATATAGATCTAGCGCTTAATACAAATGTCTCTAAGCGCTTTACAAATATACTATTACCCGGGTCATTGGATTCAGTGCTTGCACGCACACACTGTGTGCACAATCTCCACTTCCTGGGGAGAATTCCAGCCAGGCGTTACTTGATGCTCAAAAACTGTTTGACCAACATGTCAGATGGTCGCATTATACTGGATACCCATTTAACATGTGCGACAAATTGTGATTTTTTGTTTTTCACTTGTTCATATGTAAGTGCGATCTTAAATCCTCTTGAATTGCAGTCTAAGTAGACCTAGACTCTATACTGTGTAACATTATTGTGAGACTACAATACCTCTCTCAGCGGCCGAGACCACCACTGACCGTCAAACCCTGCCGACCGCCCGGGCGAGTCATCCGCACGAAACGCCCACACTCCATCCAGCGACCTAACTTCGCGAGATTCTGAATCTTGCAAAGACAACATTCCCCCTTTAATCTCCTCTTTGGCTTCAGCTCCGACTGTCAGGATAAGAAGGGGTAATATGAAGTATACAAACGTCATAATTACTAAAATACAGTGAATATATTACAATTTCAGAACAAGAAATGCTCAAAAGAAGCCGGAAAACTAGTGAAGATAAATGTTTATCTATCACGTGACATATCACCTGATCATGAGAGTCAATGCGCGACGTTAGGAACGGAGTGTTACACCGGTCCTGACAAAAAAGCTTTGTTGCCCCCAGAAAAGATGACTTTTACCGGATTTTTTTTGGGGGGTTAACATTCTGACCTTAAAATCTCAAAAGTGTTTATTCATTGCAGTTCAAAATTAATATTACTATTTCACATGATCATTGGCGTATCTATAGGGGCAGGGGCATGTGCCATGGATGGCCCTTGAAGGAAGCGGGGGGGGGGGGGGAGGGAAGAAAGAAAGCACCCCAAAAAAGGAAGAAAATCATGATCCTTCAGGATTATACGCCCCTTAGGCCTAACAAAAAAAGATGTTGTATTGCCCTTTAGGTGCCAAAACATGGGTCGGTCGGTCGGATTTTTTAAAAAAAAACTTGTTTTTCTTCCTGTTGTCGCTGAAAAAAAAAATCTGTTTTTAATTTCTTAGATTTTTTCTTTAAAAAAAAACGGTTAAAACATATAGTATTCTATATTGCATGTTTTTTTTTTTTAAAGGGTTAGACAATTTGTAATTCTTATTGCACCTCGATATGCTGTAACAGTGTACAAAATGCAAGATTCGAAATAAATCTAATCTTTTTGTTACCATGCTAAATTATTTGAATATTAAATATTCTTCCTGCGAATTCGTTAATGTTGTGCCCTCGTTGAAGAAGAAGCGGGTAGAAAGCTGCCTATATACAAAATTCGTAACTCCACTGCTTTGTTGCAGTCAATGACATGACATATAGAATCCTAAAGACAAACGATACAAATTGGAAAACTATTTATTACTCGATCTCGACAAATCACATATAGCTAAATATACAAAAATCATAATAGGCAATAGTAACCTCATGATGGAGGAAGGTCGGTACAAGAAAATAGCATTAATAGATAGGATATGCCCCCTTTGTGAAATTGACATAGAGAATGAATGACACTTCCTAACAAAATGTACAAACTTAAATATAGTACCGGACTTTCAAAACCTAAACGACGATGTGAATTTTAAACTAATGATGTCCAATGACGAAACCGACATAAATGCAATAATAATATTGGGAATAAGAGAAATGTACGACAAACAAATAGAACTACTGAAGAAAAAAAAATCAACATCAAAATACACATAACATCCCCCTTTCTCCGCTTTAAAAATAAATAAATAAATAAATACATAATGTGTATGATGTCATTTGTGTATGTTTATATGTAAAGTTTAAGTATTGTTTTTTGACCACGCATATTTCTTACCTCTTTTATTTCCATTGCTGTTTATCTTGATGCTATTAATATATTTTGACTTTTCAATATTAAGTCTATTATAATACGACCATTTACGAAATTAGTATAGATTGATTTAAAAAAAAACATAATCTCGATGTAATTAGTATTGTAGAAAGGAATATTTATTATCTTCCCATGGTCACTGTCTCCCAAGAGTTTGGATTTGGAATACGATTGAGTTGTCAGGGTCATCTCGTGAGGAGGGGTTAGTAATCATAAAACATATATATATATATATATATATACCCATATATATATATATATATATGTATTAGTATATTGTCTTACTATTATGTTGCATTTTTTTGTTCCTATTTATTTGAAAAGAAAAGGGAGAAAAAAATTGTAAAAGTATTACGATTAATATAATTTATTTTCGTCCCTGTATATAATATTCCAGAAAAACATGCAGTAGTATGTTAATTTTGAAATTGAATTTGAATAGACACACGAGGCGGGGGGGGGGGGGGAGGGCTGGGGTTCTTCAAAGCCTTTAGAGATCTAATTTTCGAGCAACCACTGTTCACTAGGGGAGCGACTAAATATTTAATGTATGTTATCATATACAAAATGACCAAATAACAAATTATTCTTGGCGGGGATGACCGAAAATCCTCACATTCGGCTTGCGTGGATATCGATGTACAATAAAAGTGTTTATTTTCTTGCTTGGAGCGCTCACGTACAGTTATGTATCATTATCAATTTATACTATTGGTGGGGCCCGGTGGGGGGGGGGGGGAGGGGTCAAAATTAATGATAACCACATTCTGACTAAATATAAGAAGTGAATGTATTTAATATGTATAATAGTTTTATTGTCTCTATGGCCTAATAGGTAAAACGTGAAAGTAAATGGTGTGAAGATAAGAAGAAGAGAAAAAGTGCTTTCAATGCCAAATATCTGATTTTCCTGACATTGTTTCATAATAAGTATTCACTGACTGAACGTGAATGGACACAGGGAGGGGCTGAGGGGGAGGGGGGGGGTAGGGCAAGGCGGCTAATCTGCATGGTACATGTATATCCTTGACGTATAGGGGAGGGGGGGGGGGCGGGATATAAGTTAGTGAAGAATGAAATTGTGACCCCTTAAGCATTGATTTTAAAGTATTTTTCAGCAATTTTAAAGGTATGGTCTTTTGCTTCTCCCCTTCCCTCGCCCAGCCCATTTCTCACCATCTCCCTTCTCTTCTTCTATTATAGTCAAGTCTCCTTCAAGTTCTCTTCCTTCTTTCTGCCCGGTCAGCCTTTCTTCTTCTTTTTCTACTTCTTCTTCTCGATCCCTCATTAATTCTTTCACTCATTCATTTTTTCTCTCTTTCTTTCTCCCTTTTTTCTCTCTTTCTTTCTCCCTTTTTTTCTCTCGTTATTACTTCCTGTTTCATGCTTTTCCTCTTTTCTTTCCTCTTCTTATAGATTCTCCCATTGACCTCCTTGTATATTATAATTGACTTTTCTTATTTTGTTTTCTCCTCTTCAGTTTCTTCTCACTTTTGTTTTCATTCGGGTAAGAAAAAAGTGCTCTTACTACTTGTCAGACATGTTGTACTAAATACTACAGGGCCAGAAGGGATTAGACCAACCAGCCAGGTCACTGACAGGTGGCTATCTCATTAAATCAGCTCTCAACTAACATAAGAAAAAGAGGATCATGGGGGACCAACAGGCACCGATTGGGGACGTTTTCTATATAGAGGGAGCAAGTAGCTACAAGTAGGAGAGTGGGGCTTTAATAGCAACAGAAAGTTCTATTAGAAATGGAATAAAAGAGTTCAAGGAAAATTATTATGTAAGCCGCATCGATGCACAAGTCTGTTTGTTTATGTTTGTCACTTTGTTGGCCCCTCCTATAGTTTGAATCACTGATACTCGATACGATAGAGCGCACGCGCAACCTCGATCAGAGAGAAACAATGGCGACTCTACGGGAAGGTGAAAACAAAGTCGCTTTTCGTCGTCTTTCTGACACAGATAATGAAGAAATGTCGGAAAATTCAAGAGATGGAAGTCGGAAGATCCTTCCATGGGATGGATTTTCAGAATGGTTTCATTGTTTTTGTGTTGTGACGTTTGATCTTGAACTCGGACAAGCTCTTGAGGTGAGTCCGAAAAACATCTTAACAGGTGCATTAACAGTGTGCCAACTGTAGTCCCATTCCTTTGTTCCTCTGCCATGCATTTCTTTTGTTGTTTTGATTATAAATGGGAGCCCTATAATATACTATTCTGTTTATTGTCATGTCTGCCCACCTAGCATTTGATGTGGAATTGACAAGGGGGTTCTTTATATTCCCATTATGCTTTAGTATTCCTGATATTATAAACTAAGACTTTTTAAGAGCAATATTGTTGTTTTCTTTTCTTTTCTCTTAGATCTAGATCTAGACCTAGTTAGTCTAGTCTAGTAGTAGACCCTAGTCTACTATCAGTAGGGGCGCTGGTCCAAGAATGTGGATCATCCTCATAAACACGGACAAAACACGTCCTCAAAAATAAGGATCGGCTGCATTTTCGCGGACGTCTTTTTTCATCGGCGGATTTCGGGTTACAGAACCACCCGCTGGCGATGGGAAAAATGTATCCGTTTGTTGCATCGCCAACGCGCCGATCAAAAATATGAAACGTCTGCGAAATTGCAGACGATCCTTATTTTTGACGATGTATCGGTCCGCGTCTACGAAGACGATCCTCACTGATGCAGATGATCCTTATTCTCGGACCAGCGCCCCTACTGACTATAGACCCTAGGCCTATGTAATATGATCCAAAATGTTAAATTGTCTGGCCATTTTGTTCAATTTACTATACAGCTGTGACCCGTTTTCCTTTTGCATTAATGTTGTACATTTATACTTATA
Organism: Strongylocentrotus droebachiensis; assembly: GCA_035222895.1. Classification (NCBI taxonomy): domain Eukaryota; kingdom Metazoa; phylum Echinodermata; class Echinoidea; order Camarodonta; family Strongylocentrotidae; genus Strongylocentrotus; species Strongylocentrotus droebachiensis. The sequence goes on from JAVYIG010003080.1 coordinate 178,595, forward strand.
ATTAAGTTCCTACATTTATTGACTTTAGATTGTGATCAGTTTTGGTTGCACCAAGGTGGGTACGGGGAGGGAGGATGGCCTGCGGGCTCTAGTCATTCACACTGTAGCTGCATTACTATCCTGGCTGTGTAAAAGCTATTTTATCGATTCTCAACATTTCAAACAGCACTGTACAAAACTCAAATGATTTCACTAAAAATCGGTACTTTAGTGACAACTGATGACTCCTAAATAGTTAACAGCGCAGATTAAAGCTGATTGGTGGGTCAAGAGTATGACTATGAGGTTATAATCATAAAGAACTTGAAAAAATTACTAATGATATTTTAAAAAAATGTATTCTAAATCATTTGATGTGATCGAGTTGATGTATAATTTTAATGAGATCATGTTTTGAAAATTAAAAGATTTGAAATAAGTAAAATCACCAATCCTTAGAAATCATACTTTCTACTCATTTTTTTTGGGGAAAGTGTAGAATTTAGATTATGAGAAAGGACTGTTAAAACTTTTTTTAAGTTGCCTCTGATTATAGGGTCTTGCTGGAATTTCCTTCACCCTGATTGGAATGATCATCTTCTCCTTTCTTTTATTACAGTTTATCTACCCATCACACATCAAGCTTACAGAAAAAGAGGTAAGAATAAGTAAAGTGATTTACATCTAAAAGCCCCATTGCACTACTTGTAGCTACTTGCGCCCTCTATATAACAAACAATGCCTAATCGGTGACCATTGGTCCCCCATGATCCTCTTTTTGTTATGTTATTTGAGAGCTACGTTGATGAGATAACCACCTGTCCAGTGACCTCGCAGGATGGTCTAATCCCTCCTTTACACTAGTACAGATGACCTTTAAAACAAATGAACTTTCACTTTTTTTCTCTTTTTCTTTTTTAAAATAATGATAATCAACTTATGAATATGTAATACAATCATTATATGATCTAAGTTAATAAGTCAGAAGATTCCATGAAATCCAGCTTTGGTTACATAATAGGTTGAATTGGAGGGAAGACTTTTTTGGAATATTGATGCATAGAAAGCTTTTGATCTATAACTTAAAAGGAATATTAGAATGATTATGATGTACAAAAGACGTGTTTCAATATGGATCATCTCAATTGTATTGTAATAAGCCAGTTAACGGTTGCAGTCCGAGCATGAGCAGATAAAGGTCATTGCAGAACAAATTTTGAAATACACAGACTCACAGAGACAAAATACTGGATACGTGCTCATGAAAGTTACCGGTATGTAGTCATTATTCATTCATGCACAAGCAGTGCACTCCATGATACACAGGTGGAAATATTCTTTGAAAAGGGGAAACAAAGGCTATTTATAAAATCTTCATGTTTTGAAGATCTGTGGATATTCAGGGTCATTGCAGTAATGTGCTAACCGTGAACTGATCTATTAAATAGCTCTGTTTCTTTATTTGTGTTATAAAGTCATATTTTTTAAATTAATGATATATTTTATTTTGAAGAATTGATTGCAAAATGTTGATTTGATATCTAGTATTTTTTTACATTCAAACATATTATAAGAATGATCAATATTTCTATATCGTGTCATTTTTCTTTACAGAAAATGAATATATGCTACCTGTCTTTTCCGGATTCAAATTCAGGTAAGATATTTAGTTGTTTGCAGATAAGCTTTAAGATGCATCTTACGTTAAATATGAGAGATATATTTGATTGTCGAGAGCGTGGACCGGGTTTTGACAGACTGCAAGGCAGAACGCTACCCCGGCAGAGCCCGGTTACGCCACAATATCTACTTATGGTCTGTAGGATTTAGAGACATTCATAATATGACCCATCAAAAAAGGATAAAAGAAAGCATTCTAATTGAAATCAACAATGAATTCTTTTTTGTAATATTTACATTTATCTGTTTTCTTTAAAAAATGGTACTATTCTTTAAACTTATAAAATAGATTGATAAACAATTCAACTCCTTAATCATATAATATGCCAAATGATAAAAAGTACTTGTTATACCATTGTCAGAGAGCTTTTGAATCTATTATTGAATTAACACATTAGAGCAGACTTTGAATTTAAGATCAAGGGTAGCTATGGGGCCAGGGTGCTACAAGAATTTTTTTCACCACTTGCCCTGTCGGGCAAGTGGGTTTTCAATTTACTTGCCCAAACAATATTTCCACTTGCCCAAAACTTTAAAGCGAAAAAGGACTCGAGGTTAAAGCATTTATTATCTCGTAATGATAAGTTAGTGTTTTAGATAGCAAATTAATGCACATACATGTACAGTGTAACTGTACTGAATAATAACCTAATATGTCAAAGAAAATGGTCAACAAAGGATGGTTGAAGGTTTAAAAAACGCATTTTATTGATTCTCCATAAATAATCAGATTCACATGAATCTCGGCAAGGTAGAATGGTTCAAGCAGGTTTAAGTTTTTAATAATAAATTGAAAACGAGACAAAAACATTCATCTGATTTATATGAGCAGCGAGTTTTAAATAATATGTTCACAATCATTAACAGTCATTATGAATAAATATCAAACATTTGACTTTTTGTACTTACTAGAAAATCCCTGTTGTTTATTCCATTCCGATTCGCACGTGTTCATTTCCCTAGAATAATGACGTCATATTTGGCGTGATTCAACCAATCGGCAATCAGAGAATAGCAAAGGCCTGTCGGTGCGGCCTGCAGAGCTAGAGAGAGAGAGCGCGAATAAGCTCGCAGCTGGTACGATCGCGCTAGCTGTCTCTAGCTAGCTCACGGCCGGCCGTGCGTGGAGGCGGAGCGGCATTCATGGCTTGAAGTGTCACTGTTGCATGCGCGCTGAGCTAGCTGAGCTGGCTAGCTGTCTGTGAAGTTTTTTCGAAATCGGAACGATCGCTTTTTTGCTTCTGGATTTTGACGACGGGTAAGAAGTTGACGGGTGAATGGTAGAGTTCTTGGACACTAGGAAATTACTGTAAAAGTATCACTTGCCCGAATCGGGCAAGTGATAATTTGATTTACTTGCCCGACGGCTCAATTTGGTTGCCCCGGGACGTCGGGCAAGCGGGTTTGTCGCGCCCTGGGGGCAGCTTTTTAGCCAGGAGGTTATTGAAGATTCTCAATGATTAAACAAAATATCTACATCATACCTATGGAAGCCCCCTTTTTGGAATCCTTATTCTTCAATATGGAAATCCTGGCTAAAAACCTCCAAGGGGCTTGGGTAGATGATTAGATGTGTTCTGAAATTATCCAAATATACTTTCTCTTAAAGCCCCACTGTCCTACTTGTAGCTAATTGCACCCTCTATATAGAAAACTTCCCCAATCGGTGCCTGTTGGTCCCCCATGATCCTCTTTTTCTTATGTTAGTTGAGAGCTGAGTTAATGAGATAGCCACCTGTCAGTGACCTTGCTGTGTGGTCTAATCCCTTCTGGCCCAGTAGTGTTGACGGTCTTTAAAAGCTGTACCCTTATTAAAATAATTAAGCAAAGTATTTTCACTTAAAATGGTCTGTTAATTTTCAGGATGTATGGGAGACACTCAATTCAGCTTCAGGATAAGACGGTGCCCAGACAAAAGAAACCTCATACATAGTAAAGAGAGTACAGAGTACCACAAGAATTGCCTTCCTACATTACAGGTAAGATTACATTGAAGAATTTTTGTAAGTGTTAAAAAAAATTGTAGTTCAGGTACATTGTTTTGAAGTGCCATACTCTGCAATTCATAATTAAGGCAAGATATATAGGGTTGTGGAAGAATGAAAATGATAAAGAGACCCACAAAAAATATTGGTAATGGAAAGCATTATAAATTAAAGAGAAGGAAGAAGAAAAATGTGAAAAGAAGTAAACAAGAGAATGAAAGAAACAGGATGTAAAAAAAAATGCATGACATTTAAGATCAATTGAAAATAAACAATTACAAATTGACATGACATATAACTTGAGTTGAAGAAATAAAATGTGACAATAATTACATGTCATTTAAGATGAGTTGAAAGTGAATAATTGTATGTTATTAAAGATGACTTGAAAATAAATAGATACATGTCATTTGAGATCAGTTAAAAATAATGATTATGTGAGATCCGAGACGAATTGGAAAAAAAAAAAAAATCAAATTCAGAACTAGGATTCAGAACCAATGTGATAATATTTTAGGAAGTAATGTTTTATTTTAGGGGAATGGCATAATTATTGTGTAGAACTGTTGTGTAGAACTGTTGGGTAGAACTGTTGTTTAGTTAATATGAGTTGTTGCTCTATAAATGGAGAACAATCTGGTGAATGTGCATGTTAGTATTGTATTGTTATATTGTCGATGAAGTTACAGTATTGTACTTTCATAATGCTTGCACTGAAGAAGTAGAATATATTGCAGTGTACTAATTACACACGCACAATGCTCTTTTAGAGGTATTCAAATTTTCTTTTCTTCATCTGTGTTTGACACTTTTTAAGGGGAAATTCACTCTGACATCAATTTACTGAATTTAGTTTGCGTTAGAGCATAAATATGACTGGAACAGATCAGTGAAAACTTAAGGGAGAACCCACACACCGACAGTACAGAGATAAAATTTAATAATTCTTACAAAGCAGCTAGCCTTTTGTTTTGTACTTAGAATATCAAATACACAGGTGTATATTGTTTTGACAAAGGGATAGATCTTTGTCAATCTGGGAGATGTGTAAAATCAATTTATGTTCCAATGTTGTCAAGGGCAGGCATTGGTTTGAATTGTGATGAGGTATTACATTTTGGACAAATATGGAAATGTATTTTTTTCTTTTAAGTGCATAACAAATGAAGACCAACTTGAACGGGAATAATAGCATTGCTAATTTGTGCTGGATTGATCCCGTTTATAAAACCATCAGTATACTTACATGTTGTACATGTACATGAATATGTACAGTTGTATGTATAGGGAGAAAACAATGTCTGTTGAAATACACTGTACTGTATGTTTAGATAGTGTGTCTCAAGTCAAGAGTGCCTCTGATAGTCATCTCAAAAGTAGTGCACATTTCCTTGAATTCCTTCCTTCAAGATTCATGAAGCCGTGTATAGATCATGGATATCCTGAAGAAATTTGATTGTGCATTACCGGTAATTTTGAATATCTTTCTAGAATTTCTAACCTGCACAAGTTGCGATCTAACAGGTTGAAATATGGTCAGCAATATATTACGTAGGCAATGCAGGCCTGATAATTACCTGATTTAAATCGTTTTTGTTTTTTACCCGATTTTTTTCTTCCGGTTTTTATACCTTTTTTCCTGATTTTCCCCTTATTTTCTCTATTCTTCCCTATTTTTCCCTATTGTTTCCCAATTTTCTCCTATTTTCCCCCAATTTTCTTACTTAAAAGGGGAGAATGTTGTTAGATGCCATTCCCCCCCCCCCGAAATCCTCTTCTTTCTTTTTAACTCAAGGGGGGCGTGGTTGAGGGGGAACCCCCCCCCTTTTGTTTAATTGCTCATTATCACCCCTGGCAATAGATGATTGATGACAATTTCAAAAGTGCATGGAAGCAAGAGGATGAGAAAGTAACATGTACATGTATGAATTCTCAATATTTGTTTAGACCTCATCTGTTACAATGTACATGTACCTGTGTAGTATTTTTCAATAGGAGTTCCCATGATTTCCAGCTAATTTTCTCCTAAAATGGCAATAATGCAATTTGTCTTTTGATGCAGTCCTAACATCCAACTCCATTTCTGAAAGTAAATTATTAATAGATGAATCCGTTTTCAGCCGAAGTATGTTAATTCATGAGGGTACTGACTGTAATCGTAGTTGTACATAATGATACATACGTACATCACGTACCCAAGATTCTTAACAATAACATCAGCAAATCAACAAACATAAGTGGGTTGGGAAAATTGGATAAGCAGCCGTTTCAAAATCTGTGCAATGCCAATTTTAAACATACATGTACATGGTTGTACATCCTGGTTTCTTAGACAGGCAATCAATATCAAATGGGGATTGTATGTCCAGGCAAAGCGAAGTGACATTTCTCATATAGCACAACCCCTTTTCACTCCAGCAGCCACGGCGTCCAACTCAATTAATTAGGGAAGGATCCTGTTATTATAAAATGCAATCAATCCCCAATTTGCAGTGGGATGACTTCCAAGATTTGGGCTGTGCACATCAAATTTTCGAATCAGTTCTTCTGCGAAGGAAAGTCTGGATAAATGTACCACGATAGAGGAGGAGGCTATTCTTTTCTAATATATAAACAATTTTTAGAAAGTAAATGGGGTTATGTGTGTGGGGGAAAATACAGTCAGTGTTTCCCTGCAGATTGAAGTATAACTACTGTAGTGGTGGATTGAGGCCTTTTGAAGGGTCATCATCACAACTGGCACATAACCCTTTTTAAAAGTAATAGCACAATATTTGAAGTGAGAAAGAAAGAAATTGAAATGAAAGAATGTGTCCTTGTGTGCCCCTTCAACATTTAGACTTAAACATTACCTGCTAAAGCCAATGACCAACCCCCCCTATTTTTCTAATATTGTCAGAGACTTTAGTAAGTACAATACTGTAAGCACTTAAATTGTGATATTTTCTTTCTTGCTTGTCTGAAATTTCTTTGATATATTTTTATGATACAGTAAACCAAATCCCTGGAAGAAAAAAAAGTGAAGAATTAAATCATATCTGCTAGCTATAAATGATCAGTTTTCGCTTGAACTTTTGTGACTATATATCCCATTGGAGATGTGGAGTCCCCTTAGGGCGAGAGTGTGCCTGTGAATTATGGCTGCTGCATTATTTATGTCCTTCTCCACCTCTAAGAGAAGGTCAGGATCCCACTGGAATCTTTCTTGTGGTTCTTCAGACTTCAGAGCTACTAAAAGATTAACCCTTTTGCTACCCCCAAGCTCTGAATATAGTCACTGGCAGTGCGACTTACATGTACATGTACTATGTAGAGAATCACAGGGAGTTAACCAATATGTCCCACATACCATTGACTATAGAGTTCTACTTTCATTTACATTGTATCGTACCGACATAGTTAGCTTTCTTGTCATAAAGAGCGTCAGTTAATTTTATACATTCTAAATTACACAAATTATTTTTTCAGGTGATTGGTACACTTTTATCATAATATCTTTTTTTTTTCCCCTTTTTTTTCTCAACCTTTAGATTGATGCTGCTCATTTATACGGGTTTGTTTACTTTCGACAGGTGAAGGACAAAACTTCAAGAAGAGGCTACTTTCAAAAGGTAATTTCATATTTTTAAAATGAAAATACAGAGGTTAACAGTTTTGTTTCCTTCGTAAAGGATCTTCTTGCAAATCTTTTTTGTTTAAAGGTAATGTTTTGCACATTAATTGTCAAGAACGGAAAATGTTTTGATTAAAACTACAATTTCGCAGTGTACTGTGTACGTGTAATGTACATACAGGGTGTACTGTAGTAACCATTTTAGTGAGAAAATATGTTATTGCTATTTTCTAAATGTTCAAGTCTTTTAAGATATATCTTAATGGTATTTAATTTCTACACATATTTTCAAAAACTGTATTTTAAAGGAAGGAAATCAGCCATTTTTACCATTACAAAATGTTGCCATGACCTATGTACTGAACTCTGAGCAAATATTTGTGTGATTTATCTTATTACTCTATGATTACTATTTCTTCAGTAGGCTACCAACTTAAAATGATCTTTTACATGATATATTTCCTCTTTATTTATCTATACACTGTGAGGTTAGTGCTGTGTAGCATGCAGTTGTTTGAACTTGTAACTGATAAGCGATAACGACTTACTAATTTTGGATATGTTTTTAATCTGGTGCAATGATGGTAGGTCTCGGTACTGGTATGGAAAAGGCAATCTTATTGATATTTATTTACACATGCTCTATTAATTACTGTTTATCAGAATAGAACAAGCATTAGTCATAGAAGCGAGAAGGAACAGTAATTGCAGTTATTGTACACAAAAACATCATGTGCATACACTGTCTGTAATACACATGCCTCCAACTCCATTGTGAATGTCACATCAATGGTACTTATTAGTACTGGTATGCTCTCAATATGGTAGTGGGATGAAAGAAAGCATGTAGAGAATGGTTTAGAACCATAAGGTGCTCTTGTCAGCTTCCATTCCAATCATGTTCCGTCAGTGAACACAGTCTGACAGCCTGTTTAGACAAGATGATATTTATATGAAACTGGTATGGAGAAGGCTGTTTAAAGAATCGTTGGGAATGTGAAGCGTGTGAAGCGAAAGGGGCGTACACACCAAATAACAACATCACATTAAAGGTAAAGACCAGTATTGGAAATGCCCCAATTTCAAAAAATAAAATGGAAGCTCTTATTACCAATCATGTGAAAGAGTACGTTTTGACTAATACATAATGATAACAAAATTGGCGGGAAACCGCCTACTAATTGATATATTTGGTAAATTAGTATATCTATTGGTGTGTGAGAGATAAACGCACGTCCCATATACATCTTTCTGTGTACAATGCTTGTAACTTTACCAAGACTGGGCCAAATTTCTTATCATTTTGATGATTCCAGAACCTGCGCAGTACACACCAATACTTGTATGCTAGATGATCAACCTTTTCTGATCGATTCCACAACGTTTCTTTCACAATGCAATCGCATGACCATAACTGGTCTTTATCTTTAAGAAATGTCTAAACAAACTTATTTTGAAGAGGTCTGTTGATGTAACAGCTGGCCAATCATTGAACGCTCACCATAAGCCCTGCCATTTTATATGGTTTTGTACGACGGTCAGAAGAGAGAAACCCTGATTCTTTTGTTAGTTTTTCATTTGAAAGTTGAAACGATGCTTAACCATTCGTTTCTTTTAAAGGGCAAGTCCACTCCAATTATTATTTAATTTAAATAGAAGCAGACAAATCAGACAAACCAATCACAAAAGGTTTGAGCAAAATCGGATAACGAAAAAGAAATTTATGAATTTTTAATGGCATGCAAAACTTTGAAAATCACAAGAAAAATTGACAACTCACTCATGAGTCTGTGACATCATTGCCTCACTATCCACTAATTGTTTCTTTATATTGATAATATAAAGTTTCCATTTTCCCCCTAAGAATTTTATTTCCTCGCATCAGCATCCAAGTTATATTGATAGTAATATGTTTTTGTGTGGATGCACTAATATACATGTAGAGTAATTTGTTTCAGTTAAAGCATGTAAAATGTTATATAACAAATTTATAAAGGATATTGTGAAATGTCATGCACGCAATATGATACAAATCATATAACCTGGGCAAAGGCATGAGAAAATCAGGCTATTGGGGATTGAAAGGTAAATGAATGGGATAAAAATAGCAATTGATAAATAGTGAGGCAATGACGTCACAAACTGATAACCAAATTGGCAATTTGTGTAGTGATTTCCATTGTTTCATAACTTCCTTATTAAATTTGTTTTGCTCTGTTTCTCTTGTTTTTCTGCATCTACTAAAGGCAAATTATTTTTTGAGTGGACTTACATGTAGCCTTTAAACATTGTTCCGACTAGTGCTGTAGTCAAACGTTTAACCGTCCGGTATCCGACCGCCCATGGCGGATTCCGTTTTCAATTGGACGGTTTCGTTTTCCCGATTTTTTTTTTTTTTTTTTTTTTTAAATATTTTTTTTTATTTTTTTATTTTGAAGTTTCGATTTATGCCCCTCCACCTGGCACTATGCCTGGCAATGTCTCCCAGCTCAGTAATCTGTGTGTTGACTCACCACTCCAAAACTAGAACAACACTCCAATTTGTCTGTCATTTTGGTTTGAAAGTAATCTTTGTAATAGATCTCATCATCTCAATATGTAGTTTATAATAATAATTCATCCAACTTTTACACAAGGTTCTGTCCTAGGTCCTCTACTGTTTTTAATTTACATTAATGATCTTACACATTCTTCTAAAAACAACATTGTTACTAATATTTGTGACAAGTTCACAAGCACAAATCGGCCCCTTTAAATGCACCTCGCAGTTACATGTAAATGAAAGTTGCCGACAGAGTCGGTAAAAAAAAAAAAAAAAAAAAAAACGATTTTTTTTTTTTTTTTTTTTTTTTTTTTTTTTTTAAATCGTTTAACCGAAAACCGTCCAGTTTTGACTGGCGGTTAAACGGAATTGGAGATATCCGTGATGTTACAGCACTAGTTCCGACTATGTAAAAGGCGATAACTTAAGGCAAGTTAGAGATTCGTAATGGAATAATAAAGCAATCCAATGCTCTATCAGAGTACCAGTACTGCCAGTTTGACATTATGTACTATTTTCCCCTCGTTGAATAAAATCCCACATTAAATGGTATGATGTATATGTTGTCTGCTGAAAACCAGAAGGGCTTTAAAGCCTCTATCAGGGTTTTGCATGCCCTCAAAGACCTATAATCTTAAAATTCATGTACAAATTCATCTGTAGCCTCAATATCAAAGGTACAGTATTTGTAGAATTTCAGATTTAAACAATCAGTGTCTTTCTCTCTTTGGGTGAAAATCGAAGCCCTCATTTCATACATGTACACAACAAATTTGGTAAATAAACCACTGCCAGTTGCAAAATTTAAATTATTTTTTGGGGTAAGTTATGAGATTTTCACCATGCTCAATCCCTGCAAAGCCCTGTACATGTAAGTCATTGTGATATATTTAAAAGCATACGTGTATATCATCTGTTGAATAATAAAAGGGCGTTATTCATCTATGTGTTAAATAACATGAGGTAATGTCCTTCTAGCTTTCAGTTCTCAGAAGACAATATGCTGTACTGTACAATTTACAGGTTGTATGTGCTTTTGCTTGCGGGCACATTAAAGAGCTGAGCGTGCAAGTATTGGCATTCCTCTTGTTCTTTAAATATTCCCTTTTGGTTAAAAACAAAATGAAACAACTTATTATCACGTTATTTTATGACATTGATGCAGGCCTTAAATTTCAATGTTTTTAGGGCAAGGCCACTTTTCTGTAGGGCACATTCCTATATTACAGCACAAATAGGAAGAATTGGAAAGGGCACGAAAAAATCTCCAAGGCCAATGAGAGGGGCATTGAGGCCAATAATAGGGGCATCCACGGCCATGGCCTTGGTGGCCTTGGATTAATTTAAGCCCTGTTGATGTTTGAAAAAAAGAAGAGGAATAACAATAAGATTGGGACACTACTGCTACATGTTGATACAATGAATAGATCAAGATGGTGTCAATTTCTCGATTCCCTTAAAGAGAGTGTTACGCCCTTCTCATTCTCAACACGTGATGGATTGTGCTTTCATCATTTGAAAGGTTAGCCGTATTACGTTCAAATACATGCCATACTGACTGCACAGGCCTGCGTACAAAGTCGATATCGAGAATAATAGCATCTTGCCTGAAGGGTATTGCACACATGTACATGTACAAGGCAATAGCAGGTGACAAAGATAATCTTATTTTACCCTCATCTCGCTTCTCATCACCGATGCATTTATGCACCACTGCCTCCTTAAAGGGATCCGGTAACTTTGTCTTAGCTCCTTTAAAAATATCCTGGATTTAGCTCATGCTGCAATGATAATTATAAACCTTTAGGTCAGTCAGGAACCCCCATGACTTTTACAAGCCGATCGCCTCTCTGATTATCAAGATATTTATGATTGAAAATCAAAATCAAATTTTGCGTTTGCCAAACGGTTTGGGGGAAAAGAGTATGGTAATACCGGTCACTCGAAGATTTTTCCTTTTATGAGGCACTTCTTGAACATTTTGAAGCGCAATTTTTTTAGGGCTTCAATATAACACCATATCACAGACACTGATAACATGTAGGGCCGTGCATCTCAGATTTAACATTGTTAAACGATCCCTTTAAAGCCACTCTTTATAGAATAGGATATTGAAACTTGAAGTCCACTTGGAAAGTATAATGTGATATATATTCCAGCACAATAGTGGAATCCACTTTGAGGGTTTAGTTTGCGACCAAAATTGAATTCCACTCAAGAGTGTCACATTTACATGTAGGATATTGTAGCATTATAATACACTGAAGTGACTGAACGGTATATCCCACCGTAATTGAATCCCAATTATATGTTATTCAGAATGTTATTGCAATTCTAAAGTCCATCGAGAACATGGACATTATAGTGATGCAGTTCGCATATCATTATGAGGATACAGATCTGTCGAAATATAGGATTTTTTTTTTATCAAGAAAAGAAGACAATAAAAAGCTACAAGCTGCAACATGTTAATGTAGGAAGGAATGGAATACCTTTCACATCATAATTAGGTACTTAGAATCAGCAAGACACACACATTTGTACTCAAGAGAAACTAATGATCAAATTTTATAAATAACAGATGAGGGGCAAACATGATTTACCAGAAATATACCCATACAAAGTTACAAGCATTAAAATATGATTCTTTATGGCCTACAGTGTATGTAGCAAAGACAGTATTATTTCAGAAAGATTTTTGTTCTCTACAGTGTCATTGCATACACATGCTGATAGATTTGATTGATTTACAGTTTAATGCCCTTTGACTTTATTGGGTTTGCAGGAATATGCTTTGCTTTTGAAATTTAAGGAATTTTGCTAATTGATATTAATTATACTGGTGTACAGGTATGTATATCGTTGTAGTTCATTTGTATCTTGTAGAATAACTATTTTATATGACACATTCTATCCACAGCCTACATTTGTACTTAAAGTTAAAAACTACCAGTAGATTATTCATACCCTTACCAAGTTTTGTAATGTTGTCATGTGAAAAAATTGATTTGTCTTGATTTATGTTTTCATGAGAATGTGACATATTAAAATATGCACATCTAAAATATTTAACAAAGGCCCTAATTCAACCAGTCCACTTCTGATTTTTGAGTTGACAAAAACACAAAACATCAAATTTACAAGGGGTATGAATAATTTAGTTGTTAAAGGATAGTTGAGTTCTGTTGCAGAGGGCGCTACACAAAATAATTTTGTGTGTGAGATAATGACAAACTGAGTGTCAAATTTGAAAGAACATACAATTTAAATGATAAAATCATCTTTGTTTGATCAAAATCGGTTCAGAGACGGCTGAAATATCCATACAGATAACGATTCCTAATATTTGTGTACCACCACAAATATTTGACATATTTGAAAAAGCCGTTGAAAAAACAAAACAGCGCCTTTTACATGTACGTTGTATTTTAGCCAATTTTGATGTTGGCTTTTTCGTGTTGGTTATATTACGCACAACCAGCCGGCCCATGTATTGTTATTTTTAATTAGTTACTTAATTAACGGTCACCATTTTCTTTTGAAAGTGGAGCTGAATTGGTATGATCGTATTTGCTAAATTTCACACATTTGGGGTCTAAAATTACCTTCACAGCAATTTTAGGTCCTTAAAGGGCACCAGAATTGCCATAGATAAGAATAAGAGCAATAACCATGCACTTTGAAGGCATTTGCGGTCTGAAAACAGAACTCAACTATCCCTTTAACTGTACAATCAGAGCTTCTACTTGTATCTGTAGTATATACAGTGTACATGTACATGTAGGCTGCTGCATGCAATCATTTCAAAACAAATCCCAAGAAAAGGTCATCAATGACACAGGAGGATCCATGCAACCACCAGCACAAAATGACAGACTGTGTTTACACTCAGAGTTCATGTGAGGTTTATGAAACTTTTGCTTGTGGTTTACTCAGTGGAAGGGAAAATCACTTGTTTGTTCTGAGGTTCATATCATGTTATTGTTGTCCATATACATGAGGCCTGTCTTCATCAGCTCGAGTTTGCCAAATAACCTGCTATTTTTACTTTCCCAATCGCAAATTAACCAGTTGAATAATTTGCGTTGTCATCAGCCCACAGTTGCAATTAGCATGATATTTGGTTGAGAAAATATCCCGAGAAATGTTGGTCTTGTTTCTAAAATATCCTGCTATTTAGGAAATAGCAGGCTATTTTGCGCCTGGCCGAGCTAGTTTGTTTGATGACCGTATCGGTCTGGTGATGACCCAATTTCGAGCTTCAAGATAATATCCTGAGTCTGAAAATATGTAGCGGTTATTTGGCAAACTCAAGTTGATGAAAGCAGGCCTAGTACTTTAACTATTTTGGGGGATAAATATCCATGAAACAGTGTGAATCTATGCAACCATGCAGTGAACCAGCAGCACAAAGTATTAGTCATGTGTTTACATTAAGAGTTCATAAGTTTTATGGAATGATTGTGGTTTATTCACTGATGTAAACAATTGCTTATATTATTTGTTTTGTGGCCAAGATTGGAAGGTGAATTACATCATATATCATATACATATTTTTGTACTCAAAATAAAAATATCATCCATTTGAAAATAACCTGTAATTGTGTATGATATAATGAGAAGTCAACTTTCAACCAAGAAACTGTTTGGAATCCACCCAGCCACTAATATAAATTACACTATTACAGACATGAAATTATACTAAAGAGTTATAATGTTTGTTAAATGTTTAGTTGTGGTCTAAATGCTTAAACAAGAAATAACTCATGCTAATTCAGAAAAAAACCTGGATTAGATTTATAGAAAAAATATCTGTATTGTTATTTCTGTCACCCTCAAAAGGCCTCAAAACATGTTGGTTCTTTATAATCCAAAGTATACAGTGGTAAACAAAAAATATAAAATAGTGTATTTGAGCAGGAAAACTAAGAATGCTCTTTCTCCTAAGACATAAATTGAAAACACCAAACATCTTTGGTGCATATTGATGTAGCACAATTTTACTAACTCTCTGGGCATACATAAAAGTAACAGCTGCATGTTTGTAACCTCTGTTTTACAAGTGACTGTCCATAGGCCTACATGTACGTACACTGCTGACGTAAACGAAATAAGTGTGTGGGGAGGGGCTAACTTATTAGTTTAGTGAGCTGTGTTTTTGTTTGTTTTGAAGGTTTTATATTTGTATACATATCTTCATAATTTTTAACCTATTTATCATTCTTGTTTATGTTATATTACTCCTACGCAATATGAAATCCCTCTTTGTTTTAAATGTCTAATTGTGTGTAATATGATCTATGCAATACGATATCACTTTCTGTCTCTTTAAAAACAAAAACAATTAGATATGTAGTATTTAACTGATCCATATTTATATGCTCTTAAGTATTTATTATTATTTCATACTTCATTTTACTTCTACACAATATGGAATACGCATTTGTCTTAATTTCATAATTATTACACATTTTACATGTACAGTATGTGTGTTTTCTTTTGTTTTTTGTTTAAAAGTTTTATTGTTTAATTTTTAACATAAATACATAAATATTTTCTTAACTTTTTTAATGTCTTTTTATAATTCTTTTTGTTTTTACTTTATATATATATATGCCAACAGATTATGATGATCATAACTTTTTTCAATCGTTTATCTTTTGGGCCTACCAATATAGTTTTAATTAACTAAAGTGTATTTAGCTTATTTTCTATATATTGTTGTGTTATGGTTGTAAATGTGTCAGTGTTATATTACTCTTACTTTTGTTTATATGTCATGATGTTGTTTTTTTATCAACAAGGCCCTGATTGAAACCAGTCTGTGAACTGTTTCTGGCTTTTACCGTGTATAAATAAAATAAACTCAAACTCAACTCACATTATAAGGCCAATTGTGCAATTACATACATTATGTAGTTTTTTTCATTTGTTTTTCTTCAATGAATTTTTAACCGCAATACTAGTGCTACATGTAAATGAACTGTAACAGAACCTGTATTTATTGAACAATGATAACAGTATTGAAATTATTTTTGTTTTGTTTTTTGTTTGATCCTTGTTTACACATGGAGAAGCACATACATTTGTTTCTACCCATACTGTAAATTCGTGCATATTAGACGCACCCCTATTTTGGGGGCAAAACAAAAGAAGAAAAAAAGTGTGTCTTATACACAGAGATTTTTACGGTAACATGTGTAAATCTGCCTTTTATAAATAGTACAATCTCCATCACATCCGTAGATACCATATACTTGGACAGGAAAAGCAGAGAAAGCTTTTTCCATGCATTTATTTCCCATATTACCGGTACACCTCTTTTGATTGAGTCACATGGGTTGCCAATAAGGCAGAGAATTATGTAAAGCATTGAATGTTTAAAGGGATCGTTTAACAATGTTAAATCTGAGATACACGGCCCTACGTGTTATCAGTGTCTGTGATAGGGTGTAATATTGAAGCCCTAAAAAATGATCAAGAATTGCCTCAAGAAAGTAAAAATCTTTGAGTGAGCGGTTTTACCATACTCGTTTTCCCTAATAGACTGTAGTGTTGGCAAACGGTTTTCAAAATTTGTAATTCCAATCATAAATATCTTGATAATCAGACAGGCGATTTGCTTGTAAAAGTCATGGGGTTCCTGACTGACCTAAAGGTTTGTAATTATCATTGCAGCATGAGCTAAATCCAGAATTTTGTTTCAGAATCTGAGACAAAGTTACCGGATCCCTTTAAGCCCCAAATTATTTTTCTGAATTATTATCTGTTGAATTACATCCATATATGCACATAACTTACAAAGTTCACAAAACAAGCTGCGTATAAAGCTACCTTGCACAAAAACAACAAAAAAACTCTAGGAGATGGTACTTGTACTTTCAGTTGCGCTGCTCCAAAGCTTTAGAATAACCTACCACTAGACATAAGAAAAGCCTCAGCTGTTGCTGTCTTCAAAGTTTTGTTGAAGATGCCCTTGTTTTCAGGAGCTTTTGGATACCGGTAGTTTTTATTTTTGTGTCTGAAAAGGAGCACTGTTAGGAGTTTTGTTTTTCATCACAGCAAAGTAGAGTATATATACATGTAGTAGCTGTGCTATATTAAGTGATTTAATTCTTTTTCTTCTTATTTTTTGCAGTCTTTAGTACTAGTGAGTCAGCTGCCCTTCACATCATTATTCACCCAGTTAGCCAGCCTGGTAGCCCCAGAGTATTTTGACAATGGGGAACCATCAATAGAAGCAGGTAAGCTATTATGTAAACCCTTGATCTTACGCATTGTTTATTTCAGCCAGTTTATGACATACAATTAAAGACCAATGGCTTTCCCTTGCCTATAAAATGCAGTGGTATAGTGACATATATTTTTTTATTATTATTTTATTTTTGAAATATAAAAAAACAAACTAATGTCTGTTCTTGCATTCAGCTTGCCATGGCACAGAGCAGTAACCAACCCTTGCCCATGGAAAACCCTACATTAGTATATTGAAATATAATTTGTTATTTTGTATGCAAAGTTTTGGGAAATTAAAAAAATTAGATGGATAGTAATTCTTAAAAATGTTGATATATTTTGATGCACCTGTGGACGTATTATAAACACTAGAAAAATTTGCCCCTAAAACACTTCTGCTTTCGAGCAAATTGAGTAATACAAATTTACCGGTGCTCTCTGTAAATTTCAAATAGCATCCAAGGCCATTTATTGGTAGCTGCGGCCAGTTCTGATATATAATTTCCAAACGGGAATAGCAAATCGGTCGATTGTAGTCAAGAAACATTGTTGTAAAGCCAAAGTAATATCAGTTTTGAGAGGGAGCTATACAACCATAAAGAGTTTATTACCGTAAATCTCCGTGTATAAGGCGCACCTGTGTATAAGGCGCACCCCTATTTTGGGGGCAAAAAAAAAAAAAAAAAAAAAAAAAAAAAAAAAAAAAAAATCGTTTTTTGTTTTGTTGTTGTTATTGTTTTGTTGCCGAAAACCCACCAAATAATAGTAACAATGTCGTTGTAGAAGAATGTGTGTAAGATCATTAATGTAAATTAAAAACAGGTCCAGACTCTTAAGGCTTCATGATACCAAGTGTCCCACACTAGCCTCATCACATCAGCTAGCAGAAGCACTGTGTTCTATGCCAAACATCAATAGTCATGCATGATATGAATAGAATCCTCTAAATTTCTGACAATAGAGTACCTAGGATAGAACCTTGTGGTACACCATTTGTTATAGAAAAAAAAATTGAGGAATTATTAAAAACTACATTTTGAGATCTA
This sequence comes from Strongylocentrotus droebachiensis, assembly GCA_035222895.1. Classification (NCBI taxonomy): domain Eukaryota; kingdom Metazoa; phylum Echinodermata; class Echinoidea; order Camarodonta; family Strongylocentrotidae; genus Strongylocentrotus; species Strongylocentrotus droebachiensis. The sequence goes on from JAVYIG010003080.1 coordinate 196,676, forward strand.
TTAGAAAGATTACTTTCAAACCAAGATGACAGACAAAGTTGAGTGTTGTTGTAGTTTCCGAGTGGTGAGTCAACACTGATTACTGAGCTGGGAGACATTGCCAGGCATAGCGCCATAAATCGAAATCGGGAAGGGAAAAAAAAAAAAAAAAAAAAAAAAAAACTTTTTTATTCTGTATCTGTGTATAAGACGCACCCCCGATTTTCAGATTTTTTCGGCGCCAAAAAAGTGCGCCTTATACACGGAGATTTACGGTATTTACAATTTCATCACTTAGTTTAGACTCGATTTTAACCGCGACAACGATCATTGGATATTGTAAAATCGCATATGCTTTCAATATGTTCATTTGAACCCAATTCATGACCCCATACCCAAACTTTGTATTACCTTGAATGTTTGTTGTTGTTTTCAGCATGCCATGACATAGACCAGTGGCCATCGCCTTGCCCAGGGAAGACCCTTCACTTACCCATCATGGGCTGTGTCCTTCAGGTCCGCATCCCATCAAGGCAAGACAAGCCCAGTGCTGCAGCCAGTGCCAGGGGACATGTCGAGGTAAGGAAAACAAAGAGTTGCTGATCTCATTTGTGTGTGAGAGGATAGGGAATTTACCTAAAAGGGTAAATTGAAAATTTGTCCTTTCCCTTGTATGTAAAAGTTTATTCCTGATTGATATATGCTTATATTATTATTGATCTATTTGATAGGATAAGCATAAACTCATATTGTATCAGCTGGAAAAATCTTGCTTTGTCAAAAAAAAAAATTAGTTTTGTTGTTGTTGTTGTATATTATCAGGTTATATAATAACTATAAACAAAACAAACAAATAACCCTGATATATATAAAATCATGTATACGTCTTTTAACACTGTTTGTTATTTCATGTATTTGTAATCATTTTTTGTGTACAGGGCCTCTCAGAAAAACAGTATTAATACTGAGAGAGTTACCCTGTTTAAATGAAACGAATAAATAAAATAAATAAATAAAACTGATGAAAGACAAAGCCAGCACTGCAGCCAGTGCCGGAGGACAGGTCGTGGTAATTAGATTGAGAAATTAGTGCGAAGCATTTTATCCCGTTTTGAGATGTGGTTGTAAGTAAGGATCTTATTCTTGCCACCCTGTTAAAGGTAAAGACCTGTTTTGGAAACGTCCCCCTCTCAAAAAATGAAATGGAAGCGCTTATTACGAATCATGTGAAAGAATATGTTTTGACTAATACGTGATGATACAAATTTTGCCGAGAAACCGCCTACTATTTGATATTTGGTAAATTATTATATTTATTTGGACCTGATAGATATCGCGCACATGTCGCGTAGTCCCATATACATCTTTCTGTATACAGTGCTTGTAACTTTACCAAGACATGGCCAAGTTTCTTATTATTTTGATGATTCCAGAACCTTGCAGTACACACCAATACTTCTTTGCTAGATGATCAACCTTTTCTGATCGATTCCACAACGTTTCTTTCATCTAGCATCTGCAAGGTTCTGGAATCATCAAAATGATAAGAAATTTGGCCCATTCTTCGTAAAGTTACAAGCACTATACACAGAAAGATGTATATGGGACTACCCTATATATCTCACAGGACCATGAGAGAAACAAATTTACCAAATATATGAATTAGTAGGCGGTTTCCCGGCAAATTTTTTATCATCATGTATTAGTCAAAATTTTTTGAAGTTGGGGCGTTGCCAATACTGGTCTTTACCTTTAAGCGGTTTACCATGTTGGTACAAAGTTACGTTTGTATTCGCTACTATTTGATATCGTGGTGGTGGTTCTATGAGTCTCAGTCATGACTGACCCTTTGTGACCCTGTGGATGATGGTTCTCTCTAGATTATTCTGTCTTGAGCCATACAATTTACTTTTTTATAAACATAAATTCAAATTATATCGTTGCATCTCGTTCCATTTTCATGTTGATTACAGCTGATGGGATCGCCTCTTACTGTCGTGCCTTCCATCAGTGAGCCTGAGATGTTTAGATGCCTTCATCCAGTTATACCTCACATGCAGCTCCTATGGGAGCTTGTCCTTACTGGAGAGGTAGGTCAAAGGTCAAGGGTCTTTTCATAAACCAGACTTAGAGGGATCCGGTGCATTTTAGCCCCCAAACTTTCCATTAATTTCCAGACCATAAGATTTTAATCTCCTGTGAAGAATGGTTTAAAGTCATTTTTTCGCCAAAAGACAAATAAAAACACCTCCAAAACAAACACCACGCCCCTCCTAACCCTTCCCCGCTCTCCACCCCTTGCCTGCCCCCTCCCCCACCCCCACCCCCATCCCTATTTGCATATCCTCCACTAATCGATGATGTGCGAGAAATGCGAGCAATTGTAGAAGACGTACACTTGACATGCATATAGAAGAATCAGATACATGAAGGAGAATCTATGTTTGGAAGTTTTATTTTGAAATATATACTCAAAACTGCTTCTTTTCAACTCGATTCTATAAAAGTAGACATGAACATGTAGGAGTGTGTGTGTTACTTGTATTTGTAAATTGTTGTTGATTTCTTTTATTTAACAGGCCTGATAATTACCCAATTTAAATCGGTTTCCCGATTTTTTCTTCTTCTTGATTTAAACTTTTTTTTTTTTACCCGATTTATTATATTTTTCTTCCTGATTTTATCTCTTTTTTCCTGATTTTCCACTTATTGTCTCTATTCTTCCCTATTTTTCCCCATTTTTTCCCCAACTTTTTTACTCAAAAGAGGGGAATGTTGTTAGATGCCATTTTTCCCCCCCGAATCCTCTTTTTTTTTTACTCAAGGGGGGCGTGGTTGAGGGGAATTTTTATTATTTTTTTTTTTTTTTGAGTGCTCACTATCACTCCTGATTTAATGAGTGGAATAAACTTGAACTGGGTAAAATTGAATATCATACATTACTTTTTTCTTTTTCTTGTCCAGACATTAGTTGTGATGGCACCAGGGCCTGGTATGTGTGCTGATACTGTCCATGCTCTGGTCAGTATGATCTCACCTCTAAGGTTCATGTCCGACTTCAGACCATACTTCACCATCCATGACAGCGAGTTCAAGGAGTATACCACAAGAACCCAAGCACCGTAAGTACAGCCAAGAGCGCATTTATAAGAAACATCTAATATGATTCGGCCATATGAGGACGCAGGTTCGAAACCAAGTCACGTCTTTCGGATGGTGACGTTTAAAGGTCCGTCCCCAGACGTAAATAGTCATATCTGATTGATACACGTCTGTATAAACCCAATACACATACACACAAACATTGCATTTTATTTCAATAGAGTGCAGAAAGTTGAGAAAACACTGAACTAATAAAAGATGTGGAAAGTTAAAGCAGGCCAACTTATTTTTGTTGTTTGTTAAAATTGGTAAATTTGGAAGTCTGTAGAACATCACTTGGTAACTGAGTCATTATGTTGCCTGTTGATAATATCTTTGATTAGTAGAGGTCAGTGAGAGTTTAAAGAAATGGCTGCATTGTATGTTGTATATTATGTAGAATGAGATAATTCTTGAAAATGTAAGTGTTCCTTAATTTGATCTTCTGTCTCAAAGGCCTTCAGTGATTCTTGGAGTGACAAACCCATTCTTTGCCAAGACGTTACAGCATTGGCCTCATATAGTACGGATAGGAGAACCCTCGTATGGTAAGTTTTACAGGTGTACATATTTTTTCATATGCAGATGAGGATAGGATAGTAAATTGAATAGGGAAATAATAATGATAATAGTAGTACACCATACTTTTATAGCGCATATCACAAATATGTCCCTATGCGCTGTTATGGAGAGAAGGAAAGAAAAGAACAGAGAAGGGTGAGATATATAGACGTGTCGTGGTCGAGTGAATACGTAGCCGGACTGTCAATCACAAGGTCCGCGGTTCGAGTCCCGCCGCGGCACTAATGTCCTTTGGCGAGACATTGATCAACATTTGCCACACTCAACCCAGGTGATGTAAATGGGTACCTGGTAGGAATTAATTCTTTGAAATGCTGGAGCGCTGTATAAACGGCAGCTAGGCTAAAGCCAGGGTAATAATAAATGCGCCTCGGAATAGAATTATCTAGATAGACGGCGCTATAGAAATGCCTATTATTATTATTATTATTATTATTATTATTATTATTATTATTATTATTATTATTATTATTACTATTATTACTACTACTACTACTACCACTACTACCACTACTACTACCACTACCACTACCACTACCACTACCACTACCACTACCACTACCACTACCACTACCACTACTACTACTAATTCTACTACTACTACTATTTTTATTATATGGTCAGCATGCTTCCTTGAGTCATTGGGTTAAACAAAACATGATATTGTTTGTCTTATCAATGGACAATTACATTAAATTGATGTTTAGCTGGAATCCACTGTCAGCAGTCACAAAAACAAGTGAAAACACTTGAAGGGAATTTATGATTGTAGTTTGAGTTTTGTGAGATGTGCAAGAGGTTGGTAACAAGAAATCATTTATGCTGTCTTTGCATTTCTTTGTTACAAATCATGTCTTTGGGACAAAGATTGGATAATTTATGCTTCTTTTATAATTATAGTTACAAATCATGTCTTTGGAAAAAGATTGGATAATTTATGCTTCTTTTATAATTACCATGGAATACATGATGTTTATCGGGTCATGCAAAGTGAACGGTTTGTTCATAGTTATGCCAAATCTAATGTGAAAATGTAACATTCTTCTGAGTGATTCTTTGGGTCTGATATTACATAAATCTAAATTTGTTTAATTTGTTTGTTTTGTTTTACAGGAGACAAAAATTCCAAAGCTCTGAAACCAAAGAAGCCAGGGAGTATCAAAACCCTAGAGTCCAAACCAGGCAAGTATTAGAAGACTAATTATGTCTTGAAATCCACTGGGTGAATATTTTGAAAGGTGTTATAAAGATAAAAGAAAACAAACTTGAATTACTTGCTGATAAACTGAACTATTTCTTTGACATATATCTGATATGCAGTATGTACACTGTTTGAAAGTGTTCAGAACTTTAGGCATGATTAATGCATTGAAGTCATTATTATCATTCTTCTTCTTCTTCTTTTTTGTTTTTGTTGGGAGGGGGGGGGGGGGGGGGGGGGGCCTTACCAATATTACACTGAATTACACTTTGGGTTTGCATGACAATAGTTGTTTTTAGCTTATTGATGACACAAGTTTAATTGTATGCCTAGAAGTAACCTGTTTTCTTGCACTATGATTACACAAGATTTCGCCTGTTTGGAGCCTAAAGGTCATTGATTCATATATCTAAATACACAATTAATGCCCTTTTGGCTCCAAACAGACCATATATTTCCAATCCTGCTTCTTTTGGCTGTTTGTTCTGCTCCTTATTATGCAGTTTGATCCCAATGGCATGTGTGTTGTGTAACATGAGAAGTTTATTTTGTGTTATATCTTATAGGTGTCTACACACAGTACAAACCATTCCTGAACAAAGACAAGAACATTATCAAGAGGTTATCAAAGGTGAGTCAATCAAGAACTTTATTTTGATACAAGATAAAACGCCTTGGTACTATGGCTCAACACTTGCGATTCTCTGAGGACACTTGATAATGCAAAACCCAGAATGACCCCCTGAATTTCAACTCTCATTCTATCGAGAGAAACAGTAGGACTCTTTTTTTTCTTAACCCTTACTGTACTGGGCTATTTTGAGCACCCACTGACTGGGGGGGGGGGGGCCTGGGAGGCCCCCCCCCCCTATGATCTCGGCCGTCGATTGTCCGATGAACACGAAAATTTGCAAGTTTGTAGATATTTACTTAAGGAACAAGATGGTATAATTTGTTTTTTCCGAATATGCAAATTTTTGTCGTTAGCCTTATTAATTATGCAAAATGCGCTAATTTTATGCATTTTACAGAAAACGTGTCAAACTCCACTTTTTGAATGTTGAAACTCATTATTCATATGAAACTTCTTTTCTAAGACAGAAAAGTTATTTTAATGTAATTAATAATGATAATTTATGCAAATTTTGATGCGATTTTTAATTTTTAATTTTTTTTGGGATGACATGCGCATACTAATTGTTATGTAACGCCTTACAAGTATATCCGATTTCGACGAAAATGGTATCAAAATGTGCGTAAGACTTGAGGGAAAAAAGTCATGAAACGACAATTCAAAATTTTAAGCGGTTGCAGCGCAATCTTCGAAAATGTCGAGGGGGGGGCCTCCCAGGCCCCCCCCCCCCCCCAGTACAGTAAGGGTTAAAGGGATCCTGTAACTTTGTCTTAGATTCTGAAACAAAATTCTGGATTTATCTCATGCTGCAATGATAATTATAAACCTTTAGGTCAGTCAGGAACCCCATGACTTTTACAAGCCGATCACCTGTCTGAATATCAAGATATTTATGATTGGAATTACAAATTTTGAAAACCGTTTGCCAAACGGTTTTCATAACACTACAGTCTATTGGGGAAAACGAGTATGGTAAAACCGGTCACTCAAAGATTTTTGCTTTTTGGAGGCACTTCTTGATCATTTTGAAGCGCAATTTTTAAGGGCTTCAATATTACACCATATCACAGCCACTGATAACACGTAGGGCCATGTATCTCAGATTTAACATTGTTAAACGATCCCTTTAATGAACTGAATAAAGACCGTCTGGTGACTGTTTTGACAGGGCATGCAGACCAGGAGACCTACGGAAGTCCAGGACGCCATGCTTCGGAGGCATCTCCTGGAGCTGACTCAGAGCTTCATGATCCCACTGGAAAGATACGTTGCTAGTCTCATGCCTCTACAAAGGAATATCTCTCCCTGGAAGGTGAGTTGTTTGTAATGTCGGGTAGCATGGCTTGACCTTTGCTCCGGCGACATGTGCTCTGGGCTTTTCATACTTCATCAAAAACTTAGGATTAGGATTGGAATTGGTTTTAGGTTAAAGGGATTCGGTAACTTTGTCTCAGATTCTGGAACAAAATTATGGATTTAGCTCATGCTGCAATGATAATTACAAACCTTTAGGTCAGTCAGGAACCCCATGAATTTTACAAGACGATCGCCTGTCTGATTATCAAGATATTTATGATTGGTATTACAAATTTTGAAAACTGTTTGCCAAACGGTTTTCATAACACTACAGTCTATTGGTGAAAACGTGTATGGTAAAACCGGTCACTCAAAGATTTTTAATTTTTTGAGGCACTTCTTGATCATTTTGAAGCACAATTTTTTTTAGGGCTTCAATATTACACCATATCACAGACACTAATAATCCGTAGGGTCGTGTATCTCAGATGTAACATTGTTAAACGATCCCTTTAAGCTTTGGGTTAGATATCAGGCCAATTCTGGGGTTAGGATTAGGCATAAGTATAGTGTTTGGTTCTGTGTTGAAGTTAGAAGTGGGTTAGTGTGGAAATTGACCGTGGGGCAATTGTCGCTGGGCATGTTTTCTAGAATTTCGATGGAATTTCCTGTAGGCATTGTATTACAATCCTCTCAAATTACAACCTTCCTGCATGCACACATCTCACATATACTGTTTATATATATATATATATATATATATATATATATATTTATTTTTTTCTATTTGGGTGGTTGTTGGGTTGTTCTATGGTTCTATGTGCATGGTGAAAGACCCATCAGTCGTAAACATGAACTCAAATATTTATTTGATATTGGATTTCTTTGAGTGTGATACAAGAATAAATCGCTTGAGCCTTGACAATATTGAACAATCGGAAACGAGTCTGATATTGTCATATCGAGAGCAATTTTTTTTCTTGTATCACACAAAAAGAAAGCCATATAATATCATTATTATAATCCATATCAGGCTGACTAGCGAAATATCAAAATTTGACTTACCTCGGTCAATATGGCTTTGTTTTTGTGTGATATGATGATATCACTTGAAAGCATTATATAGATAATAATACCTGATATTGGTTGATAGTGGCCAGTTTTCTTCTACCCCAAAAGATCTCCAGGTCTACAGTTATCATAGGAGCTCATTACTAAAGTTCTATAATTTTGTTTAGATCATTTGCATTACTATATCGACTTGAAAAGAAATCATGACAAACATGAGGATCCCCTGTGACCTGTTGCCTGTAAACAACCATGTCAATCACACTTTGTTCATGTTATTCGCTTAAAGATACTATGTCCCTTTTGCAGCCAACATCAAATTCTGTAGAACTTTGCAGGAATTATGAATATGTCATGTATGTCCTATCTGTGAAATTTAATTGTTAGCAGTGTCCTAATATTCAAATTATGCAAGGAAACCTGTTTACTTGCTAGACTTCACTGTCAGACACTATGGTAATAACATACATAAAATGAGCTGTAAAGGGTACATGATCATTTGTCTACATCAATAATCCACTTCTTGTAATGGCCAATTCCCAAAATTAAACTGATTGAATCTTTGCTCAGCATAAAACGAACGACCATTCGGTACAATGGTCTGAAAATCAGACTATTACTTAATACTGGCTCTATAGCTCCTAAGTAGATTCGACAACTAATAGTCGTTATTTTCCCACTTAAAGACATTTTCAAGTCCCTCTTTTTTTAGGGAAGTTCTAAATTAGTATTGTCTTTCAAATGCCGTTGGAATTTAACCTTTTCATTCTTTTGGCCTGCAAATGGGACATAGTACCTTTAAGCCCCAAACATTGAGTGTATTTTTTTTTACTCTTCAGCATCCCCCAAGGTTGAAGCCATTTGATGCTGATGAATTCATTAAGACATTGGAGCACTCTGGACCCCAACTCACCTCAGGACTCAAGGGAGACTGGGTAGGACTCTACAAGTGAGTACATCCCAGTCTTTGACTTATCCTCACAGAGACGTCATTTTATTGTCACTCTACACTTTTTCCGTTTCACCCAGGTGAATCAAAATTTTGTCTGGTAAAATGTTCTTGCTCTTTGTTTATGTTCATGATAAATTCATCAAGCCTAGTATGATTTTATTTTAAATATTGGTCTGTCTGGAATAAGAGCTACATTGTCAACAGCTGTCTTTAAAGATTTGTGTTATGTTGCCTAGGTTCGTGTTGATGGAGTAGTCATTTAGAAAACAAAATCATGAATTGTCCAATTGAAGAAATTAATTGATGCAGATTATTTTAAAAGTTATTCTATTTCTGTCTTTTATATCAGGAATACAATATTTTTTCTTTTTCTGAAGAGCCTGAAAAGAGGTCCAATGTGTTTAAGTTCCTTATGAAGGCTGAATTAGCTTGAAATGGAGAGGTATATCAGGGCCTGAAAACTGGCATCCCTGTTATATTTCCATTTGTTGAATTCAAAATTCTATAATCCTGTGCCATTTTTTCAACATGTTATCTTGCAATCATCTATTTGACAGGAAATTCTTCAGATCAAAGAACTTTGAGGGTTGGTTTCAGCAGCGTCAGGAGGAGGTGAACTGTAAGCTATCAGCTCTTCACCTAGAGGCTTTGTGTGAGGCCAACATCGCAGAGTGGGCCAAAGACAAGCAAGAAGTGGAGGTCGTCGACCTTCTGCTGAAGCTTCGAGAGAAGATGGTAAGAACTACATCTATGGATAGCCATAAACCTAAGCTAATATCAAGTCACAACCCCAGGGACTCGTTTCACAAAGCCTTTTTTCAATGACAAATGACAAATATCAGTGACAAATCTGCTGATAACCAATCAGAAGCAAGGATTTCAGTAGCTTATAACAAAAACTGTCATTTGTCACTGTTGACAAGTTTTGTGAAACGGGACCCAGATGTAAGGTCGTCGACCTTCTGCTGAAGCTTCGAGAGAAGATGGTAAGAACTACATCTATGGATAGCCATAAACCTAAGCTAATATCAAGTCACAACCCCAGGGACTCGTTTCACAAAGCCTTTTTTCAATGACAAATGACAAATATCAGTGACAAATCTGCTGATAACCAATCAGAAGCAAGGATTTCAGTAGCTTATAACAAAAACTGTCATTTGTCACTGTTGACAAGTTTTGTGAAACGGGACCCAGATGTAACCCTACATCTTTGACAAAATAAAGCTGAAAGCAAATTTAGAATTGAGGTGCAACAGGGGCTGAGCCGAATCACAATTCTGTAATCAAGTACGAATGCAGGCAACCTTATGGATCTTTAATTTTAGTGTATCGTTGATCTGTGTATTTTTTTTTACTTTATATGAATATTTATCTGATCTGCTACTCTTTGATTCAGTTTTGCTTGTGTTGTATATTGAAAGACTTTACTAAAAACACAAAAATAGTTGACCTGTTCGAAACGTCGAGCCACTCTATACCTACTATGCCTACTGTATACAAGAATAATTCTCAAATAATACCTTTTCTGTTTTGGCCATGCAGGAAAGTGTCCGGAACAACAGGATTTTGGTGAAACCGGAGCTGATCAAGCAGCTAGGAATGCATATGGATGCTATCATTATGAACTTACCTGAAGACTTACAGAGTGTCCTCCAGAGTCACTGATAGTGAATGCATGAAAAAACACTTACCAAAAACAAAAGTGATTCGTGTAAAGCTAATTAAAAGAGTATGTATGTGTCTTGGTATAGAGTTAGTCCAGCAGCTGGAAAATCACAAAATTCACCTCCCAAGATTACCTGAAGCCTTACAAAGTCCTACACAGCCACTGATAGTATATGCATCCAAAACATTTACCACAAATTACAAGATTGATATGAAGCTTGATACAGGAACTGTGTCTTGGTAAGACTGGAGTTGATCAAGCAGCTAGGAGCGCTATCATCATGAGCTTACCTGAAGATTTGAAGAGGTTTCCTCTAGAGCCACTGATTGTAGATGCATCAGAAACCAGAGCTGATCAAGCAGCTAGGAGTGCATATGGATCCCATCATCATGAGCTTACCTGAAGATCTGAAGAGGTTTCCTCTAGAGCCACTGGTTGTAGATGCATCAAGAACAATTATCACAATCTAGATAGTTTATATAAAGCTTGAAGAGGGAACTGGTGAAACCTGAGCTGACCTAGCAGCTTTGAGCACATGTGGATGCTACCTACCATGGTGAGCTCAACTGAAGATTACCAGAATGTCCTTAAGAGCCAGTGATAATGGATGCCTTTACACTCATCCGTCAAGGAAGGGGGATGCATCAAATCACTCGCCCATATCCAGGTGATTTTTATTTAAAGTTTGGAGGAAATAATTAATGTTTCTGTCACTTTGTCTTTATAAGTGCAGATTTATTACATCACTTTGTTTTGTAAACCAACACTCCTTTGTGATTCCTTGTATTGTCTTTGAAGAGCTGGAAGGTGTTATACACAATTCAGAATGATCTTCCCTCTAGCTCTCTGCAGTCGACATATATTGCCAACATGCACTATTTCCATTATCACCACTGACACTGCCTACCACAAATATGATTTCCATTGGTATAGTTTATATATGATATTTGATGATGGTGCCATTTGGGTAATGGAATGTTGATATGGTATGTTGAAATGTTTTATTGTCTCATATATGATGATCATGTTGTGTATGCATCTATTTCAAAAAGAAAAGAAAAGAAAAAAATCAAATTTTTGAGTGGAAAAAGATATACAACATACAAACACAATTAAACATTATCTTGCTGAAATCGAGTGCTACATACATTCTCTACAATAACAATAGAACTATGTCTATTTGGATAAAGATATGGGCTGCACATTGTAAAGTTGTTGCAAATTTCCTCTTCATATTGCAGGTAATTGTGAAAGCCTTTCAGTGGAAAGTGCTGGTAGTACATCTAACACTATACTAGACAATATGTTGATCTATTATAACACAGTGCCCAAGCAGCATCACTAACATGACCTCCTCGCTAGATATATAAACATCAATTCTTTTGGACAGACCAATATTTACGGGTAGTAATGTTGCATGTTTTAACCTCGTATATAAATTTACACCATACAGTCTGAAAAAGATATCTTTTTTATACTTAGCTTAGTTGTATCCAGGGTTCTTGTAGAAAGGATTGTTAGAAGTTTATGAAAATGTATATTTCTGAAACATGAATGATGATAGCCTGAAGGTCGTGTGAGTTATGCACATAATGAAAAATTGTGGAATTTCATGGAAATATATTTTTATTGTAGTAGATTCTTCTACAATTTCATGTGCCTATGAAGGGAAAAGCAAACTGAATCAGTAAGACTCTTAGGCTTCTCACCCTCTTCTTTAGAATGGTCGTTTGGAATAGACACGTGTACCTTTTTACACAATTCAATGTACTGTCTATGAGAAGTTCAGTGGTTTACAGGGCATTGGTCTCCAAAACACAGGACCTGCATTTAACATCCTATCTGAAGGACAGAGTGTTTTTATCACTGTTTCCTGAGCACATTTCAGGGAACAGGGGAGTGGCATGTTGAAACACCATCCAGATTTTAGTCATCTGTTTCTAGCGAGACTTATTTGTAATATTAACATGGCTCATTTTATTTACTGCTCGATATAGGGTACCAGTGATTTAAATCTGAATTAGCGTCTGTACATTGATATGCCTTTATTCATATCTTATGTTCATATTATATTAATTTTGTATGTGTTCTGAGTACTTTGCATATGTGGCAATCATCCATTAATTAGGTACTGTTTGCCTTGGAGTATTAAAGTTCCACCGCCTGATATTAAATGTTATTCTTGCCAAATTTGATTATTGATAATTTCATCCAATTAATGATTATTTTGGGGGCCGAAAGGTACTGAAAAATATCTGTAAAGCAGTCCCCTCCCCCCCCCCCAAAAAAAGGTGAAAATTCACAATGTCATTATGGAAATTGGTATATTAATGTTTAGGAAGGAAATTTTAAAGTGTCTGTGTGGTTTTATGCATGCAGGGTAATCATGATAGAAGTCATTTCTTGACCTGGGGCCTGTTTCATAAAACTTGTTATCTATAACAAATGCTAGATTTCTATGACAAATTTGCTCTCAGCCAATCAGATGCCATGATTTTAGTAGCTTGTAACGTGTTATTGATATCAAGTTTTATGAAACAGGGCCCAGATATTTCGCACAAAGGGGATACATTGTCTTCATTCTGGTGTGCGCCTTAGGTTGATACTGGAGTGAGTGCTGTTGGTTTGACCGAAGGGCCTCAAGACAGAAGGTCCACTAAAGACTGAAAACATTGTCTTGTGATTTGGCTTTTGACTACGTGTACATGTAGTCGCAAAAAGGTCTCAAGAGAACTGAACTTTTGTCTTGTGAACTATAGTGTAATCAACCTTTCTGCTAAACGTCAGAAATTCCAGAAGAATGAATTTGCCATTCTTGTTGACCTTTGACCTAATCATAAACCTCCAATGAACTAGGAAGTTCCATGTCACAGAGTATTCGTTGTTAACTATTTTATTATCGTGTACAGCAATCAAGGGGAACACAATTTTTTGCTATTGGACTAATTGAAACGATTTGTTGTGCTGTATGTGTCACTTCAGTATTGTATATATGTTGAGGCGAGTGCTTGAGATTCACGTGACACAAGTACATTTGTGTGCACTTATCAGAGGTATTGCCACATCATGTCGTTATTGTGGAAGATTTCAATTGTGATGTGCAACACATATTACTGTTTTCTTAATTTTAATTGACATTTGCCTACCCAGTTGTGTTAATGTTCAAAATTTGCCTTGGCAAAAGTTGATTTGTTGAGTTGTTTGGAGAAGACATCATTTTATTTGTAAGTTGTAATAATCTGAGTTTGCCTTTTTAACCCAGAATTCTTTGAGATTTTAGTTTTATAGATCACTGTTCCAGATTATCTTCTTGGCACAACTTTGAAAGTAACACTGATCGAAAAAATGAAAACAGGTGTTGCTTGTTAGGGTTAGGGGGGGGTGTGGAGTAGGATTTTATAATTGTTTCATTGCCACATGCTTCTGTATTCTTTTACTATTATCAAGTGTTACACAGAGTATTAATATTTTATTTTATTGATTAGATTTTTCTTTCTAATCTTAAACAGAAAGTGCAGGCATTTTCTGTACTTCTGAATGGCTGTAGATATGTTGTCAATGTCTGATTTAATGTTGTAGTTATATCATCACAAATGTATATTTTCTAATATCTCTTTAGTCAGACATATTTTATGGTATATTGAAATAAAAATGAACTTTGTACTTGTACATGTTGAATGATATTGTATTTTCATATTGCATCAAGTAAGTCAGTTCAGGATGATTTGCTGAAGGAGCTAAAACCGAGCTGTTCACATTGAAAGAACATTCTGTAAAATTATTTTTATTTTATATGAGGTAAGTTTTAAGATTGTGAAACGATGTGAAACAATTTTACACTTACAGGATGATGCTCAACAAACATTTTGATGGTCTTTATTTACTGGATATTGTTCTTTACCACATCTTGTAATTATAGTATAAATGTGCTGGATATGTCATCTGGCAATGTTTTATATGTCTCTTTCCACTTTCACCAAGGCATAGTGGTTTGTTTATTTTGACTCTCAATCCTAAGGTTTAGGGTTCAAATCCTGGCATGGTGCATATGTAGACAAGACAATTTTTTAATCTGCAGTTGCCTCTCTCTACCTAGGTATTATAAAATTGGTACCTGGCAGGATTTAGTGATTGGAATGCATTGTTTGTTAATAAGGGCTGCAAAGTTATACAGTCGGTATATCAATGTCCAAAGGTCCGTGTAAGCACATCTATAGATAATTACGTTTTATCATAGGGTCATGTGGGATTTACAAATAAAACCCCAGAATACTATTGTTATTGTTGATGGTAATTTCATCTCCTAGTTGTTGTCCTGCCTCCCAATATTTTCAGATTGATGACTGAAAACAGTGTGCAAATTCCAGAATTACTAAGAGTGGTTTCCTCCTTTTGCATAATAGATACCTGTTATATATTTGGATTGTGAAATGTAAATGCAGAAGATGAATTCAGACTTCCGTGCTAAAAAAAATTGTTTGGTCAAGAAAACGGATTTTATCCTTTTCTTGATTTGAACCTACTGTACCCAAGAGCATTTCATGTTTTAAGTAAAACCTGCGGCATTGCCATTCTTATGTTTATTTAACAGAAATGTGACACAATTGTTCATCAGTTATGCTTATTTGAGATGATGAATTTGACACTTTTGCAAGCTTTTTTTGGCGCAACAATGATGTACTTAATGCTGAAAGCATAATGCAAAATGATATGTGTGACTTTATTTGTGACAAACCTGTTTTATGTGTATTATCATGAAGATTGCAATTAAAAGACTGTTTAACTTGTACTTTGGTTTTGTGCATTTCCTGATTGTGTATCATATCATTTCTTAGGTATTTGATTCGTTGTATTGGTCAGTGGTACCCAGGCCAAGTAAGACTTTTTGGTTTAAATTAGGAACTATCCTAAATGCCATGGGCTATTTCTTTATGCCTTTCCTCTTGATTATCATGAAATTAAAAGAAAAACAAAACAAAAACATTGCGGGTTTCCTGATAATAGCATGGACAAATTGGTGGTCTATTTGTGAAAGCAAGCCAGCAAAACATGAAAGAACAAAAAAAAAAAAGAAGAAAAGAGAGAGAGATAGAGAGAGAGAGAGAGAGATGGGAAGG